>JBAMJV010003870.1:0-150950 GCA_037951105.1 Echinarachnius parma | reverse complement strand
AAGTAATCCATTAACTTTGTCAAAATTCAACCCAAAGCACTTGAGGAGCTTTCACACTTTTCTTGTACCCTGTTGTTTCGCTTATGGTATTAAACAGAAGAATGAAATGGATTCTGATTTTTTCAAATGTCTCCCTTTTCTATGAAAATCTCACATATCCTTCTCATGAATCTGAAAATGATATTGGTATATGATTAAAGTCTCAAATATCACTTTTTGGGGGGAAATGTGAAGTTAATGGATCACTTTAACCATAAAAACCAACTAATAGACACCCTTACAAACAAAAGGGTGATTGGAAAATCTGTACACACAATGGAATGATATCTAAATGCTGTTTTACATACAATATAGTACATACTATTTACACTATCCTAGCATTTAACATTATACAACAAGAAACATACAGTAATATCAGACATTATCATACAGTTGAACCTCATTATAAAGAGCTCTATTAAACATAATGCCATCTTCTAACGATGAAATTTTACTGGCACAATCTCTTTGTATTCTTTTCTATACTGTTGAGTGCGTCTTATGGAAGCCAGAATGCACGGCTCCTTGCTCCTATGGGAGCAGAAAGTGCACATCATGTGCGGATGGATTGCGAGTGTGTCCGATATCCGGCGTAATAATATCATTGAAAAGCACTTTTAATAGAAATTATGAACAATCATATTAGGTGAACTATATAAATCAAGTTTATATTATATTATTTTTCTTTTTACCATGATGTAAAAAAGATGCCTGCTGTGACAACAAATCAACTTAATCCCAAGCTCCTCTCAATATAACGAGGTTCCACTGTCATTTTTAAATAATCAAAAACTGCAAACAATGAAATCGTTCCACGATGCATTTTTGAATTCACGTGATAGCTTAATAGCGCTAGAAAATCATTAAATGTTCTCCTAATGCTAAAAAAAATAATGGCCGATGATACTGAAAGAGGGGTAGGTGGATTGTAGGCGGGTCTTTGGTCTACACTTGGCCTGAAGTTTGGTTAGTCTATTGTAATTTCATCTAAACCCAGTAACTTTCTCCTAATATGTCATCATAATTATGGTCTACAAATTCCTTCTTACATTTATCCCAGCCGAGTATATTCAGGACTAGTCCTTCTTATTGTATTATGATCATTTCGATATTTGTATATCAAACAGTTCTCCACTGATAGACCCCAGCCCAATTAAAAAATATTTGGGACTAGTCTTGAATGGGTTAAATGTGCATCAGACCAAATAAGAATGAACACCTTTTTATCAGCAGAACTGATTAGTATTCAATTAGCCTCAAAGAATAATGTGTAGACCAAATGGAGTGTAGACAAATTGGGTGTAGATCAATATTTTTTATCCGACAAAAAGGGAATCGGAATGGAGGGGGTGGGGGTGGGGGGGGGGGGGGGGGGGCTTTATCATATAGCACATAAAGCATTGTTTAATCCTTAACCTGTTGAAGACAATGTGGGTTTGGTATAACACGCATTCTCCATAGACCCAAGTCTGGATTACAGTCCTCAAAGGGTTAAAGGGACCGAGTCATGGTGTAGGGGAGGGCGCTTTTCAAACAGATCATAGGAAGGGCGCCATGTTCAGTCGCACATGCTCTGTAATTTTAACCTGTTCCAGGCCTACTATGCCCATATGCAATCCCCATATAGTTCATACAGGGCTTACCAGATTCCTATAGGCAAGAGGTTGATACTAGCACACATGCAAGAAAGGTTGCGTGATTGTCGTGCTCACGCACACATCCTTCTGGTTACGATGACATGACGCTGCCCTGTATCTTTTTCAAAAGCGCCCTCTCGGTTCAATGACACACAACCTTTTATAATAGCACAAATCTACTCATGAAATCTTCTATACATGCATGTACATTCAGACACATGATAAAATATTACTTTTGAATAAAAAATATAATATTCAATAGACAAAGACTATAACAAATCACAAAATCTGTATTTCTTATTGATCTAAAATTCATGATATAATGTGATTGATTCATTAAATTTGATTGAAACATAATCAGCATATTGGAAAATGACAATTGCACTTTCTAAAACATTTATGAGAAAGCATAGCATCTTCTTAAATATCTACTAAATAGGAAAAAACATAATATCTAATGTACTTCTTTATTTAAAAAAACAAAAAACGGTACAATGAAAGCCGGAACAAAAATCTGCATAATGGTTCACACAGAAAGGAAAACTACCACCACACGCGACTCTACGAACTGCTCTACATATCTACGGATGCCACTAGCTGGACACGGTCGAGCGCACAAAGCCGTCGAAGCCCGGGTTGAGAAACGAAAATCCCTCAAACTCTTCCTGAATGTTCATGATAATGATTTTGTCGGTGGGGGTAAGCGCACACGAGGTATTTGTGAAATAGGGGTCAAAGTTTTCGGCGGCCCTGGGGTTTTTCTGCAGGAGAGGATAAAAGAAAAGAAAAGGAAACGGAGAAAGAGGGAGAGCGAGAGAGGGAAGAGGGTAATTTCAAGTCTAGCTACAGACGGGGAGACAAATCAGACAACATATCGTCGGGTGAGAGACAGAAAGGCGTTAAGTCAGGGTAGGAAATATACAGGGGATGAGGGCGATTTTGCCCTTTAATTTTCAAAATAGCCCCTAAAATTACCATAGGGTAAAATGTTAAATATTTTGTGATACCCATCAGATTTAAAAAGTAGCCCCCTAAAATCAAAAATCAATTCCTGCATTGCGTTAAGTCAATTTTGTTTGCCCAATTGAGTTCTGCATACCATCTGGTGGGGCAGAGGCTGATCGATGTGATGCACAATTTCCAGATAATAATTATTCAGTATTTTGGGAATACATGTATATTTCAAAAATAAAAGGGAACTAAATTGTTACAAGGATCCCAAACTTTAAAATGTGAACATCTCTGATGTACCGTACTTAAAGTGACTACCTTAAGCGCCTTTCCAATTCTCACGGACGATAAAAAAACATGTAGACTATTGAAAACAATAATGATAGCACAAACAAATACGAATTCAATATGCAATCAACATTGTTTAAGTTAAAAAAAACACAAGTTGAATATATTGGTTTAGATACAGTAGTTGAAAGTTCATTTCCTGGTTCTCCTTTCTTCATTTTCTATTGGGCTTCCCCCCCCCCCCCCCCCACCCCATAATTAGAAACTTGCCTATCAAAGTAGAAGCTTTTTTTTCTGTATTCCCAATTTTATTTGACTAACATGTATTTGACTAGTGATCCCAGGTTGACTGTAAAGTCAAAGCTGTCTAGAAAGGGATCTTCAAATAGATACCCATAAAGCGGTCGTTAAGAGCAGGTAGCCTTTACATGCAGGTCATGTACATTTACATGTAAACTTCTTTCTAGGGACACAGCAATATTGGTTGTTATAGACAGGTGGTTGCTAGAGCAGGGTTGACTGTTTAACAAAGCATCTTTGCATGTGAACAAACTGCCATTGATTGACCAAATGAAAATAAATAAAATTCATATTTTGCATGTCCTCAAAATAAAATAGCTGGCAGGCACATGCAGGTAAATTGGTACACCATATTATAAAAGTGAAATACTTTTCAAACAAATCATTATTTGAGTTTAACTGATCCCAACAATTAATAATAAATATCAATAGCCAGCCACATCATTAAAAAAACATGAAGCAGGAATGCCATTAAAAAAAAAAAAAAATGTTTTATACTTGGCATCCTATATATATTGGATTGCGCAAAGAAAATTTGCTTCATTCTCATGCAAAGATTTCTTACACATCACAATTTTTCTAATACCATCAAATGAATTCAACCCATTTCTGAACCGTATCACTTGTTCATGTCTAATTACTAGCATAAGGAAGGGAGGGAATATTTTGTTCAAACTTTTATATTATATGGGTAAGAAACAAAATATGAATACCAATTAGCCAGGGAATACCAATGGTAAGCCAAACGAACACCATTATCTGTATCTAAGTCAAGATTTAAAAAAACAACATGCACATGGGAAAAAATAACTAAGAAAAAAGATAAATCTATAAATAAAATGTAAAAGGTAAAAAGAATAAAACGATAACAACAATTACATACTAGATTTTAAAGGACAAATTCAAATAAAAGAGACAAATCTATACAACTGAAAACAATTTTTAAAATAACTTTTCTATAAATATAACAATGAAATACCACTCCAGATTTTAAAGGCAAACCAATATAAAAATATGAAAGGGACAAAACTATAGTTGAAACAGATGAAACTTTTGTAAGATGATACCAAGAAGCATGCGTTATACATGTACATACCACTGAGGGAACGAATGGCGGTTGGACCTCCCGATTGGCCAGTTTCTCCCAGTCGATGCGTCGGAAGAATTGATGCTCCTGGATATCGACCTCTCCGGTGGGACCGCAACCTAACCTCTTGCCTGGGTGCTTGGTCAGGAACTACGGAGTTGTAGAAGGAAAAGAAAAGAAATGCAATAAACATGTATCATCCATCTTTCTTAATCAATACTTGAGCTGGACCTATGACAATTCAGTACGCCGAGGCATCCAATGAGAATAATTGTGCGTTAGTGTGCAGATGGTAGCTGGTCGGTGCGCATACTTTACATGTGGTGTCATTTGTATGCGCTTAAAAGCCAGTGATAGACGTCTTTGACTTTTAATCATGAATCTAGCTCATGCTCATGGTTGAGCAAATTGAACCAAAGGACTCAATCAATTGCTCAAAATTCAACATGTTGGGACCTTTTGGCACATTTATTTCTTGGTTATATGTCTTTTTGTGAACAAATATCATGAGGGATATAAAAGCAATAACCAAATCTCCTTATTCGGTTGATGGATGCAAGCTATATGTTGCCTCGGTGATCTGCGAAGGTACTATTATGCCTTGGCTATGCCTCGGCAAGACAGTACCTTCGCAATTCACCTAGGCAAGCTAATAGTTACCCTCGTAGCTGATGGTTATTTGCCTACTGGAGAACTTAAACTGTACACAAAGCCGGTGCAATGTGTTAGCAAATATCACTTTGTATTTTCGCTCATTACTTTGGTCATATGACATTCATTTACCATGAAATGTTCACACATCACTCAGTGGTCATATCAGATCACAGAAATATACATTTGTATTAACCCTGTCAACAAATTTGTTATATTCCCCTATTAAGATAAGACAATAATACTCACCCCTTTGCACATCAACACAGACTCTTTAGACATTGACTTGGGGTAGGATGGCACATGCTCCATAATGGACTGGAATAGCTCGTCTTCATCCTCGCCATCAAATGGAGGCTGGAAAATAGGATACAATATAATTATTTGTGAAATTATTATTTTAAGAGATCTAATATTCAAACATCATTTGAAATACCTTAATTCAAAATAATGGGAATCATTCTTTAGATATTAAGGGGTATTGCCACAAAAAAATTGAGCGAAATTTTACTTGAAAAGTAACATTAAGAATATCAGTTACAAAGAAACATAATATAATGTACTGTAAACAATATTGTGATATGTCACTTCGCATGGTTGAACCTGTTTTATGATATATTTTTTATCTCATGTTGATTATGTTTGTATTAATATTCACAAAAATATAATTATTGTGCACAATTGTTTACATTTCATAGATATGCAGTACCACATTCTTGATTTATAATGTATATATTCTAAATTCATAATGTATATATTTCTGAGTATTTGCATTACCGAAGTGTGTTTAATTGCCTCTCATTTTCTGAGATAACGTTTGTAACTTATAATTTTGTAACCCTAGTTTTAATCTACAGATTTTTGTTATGATTCTTTTTATCCGCAAATAAACCAAACTTGAAATGAATGGATTTGAAGGGAAGTAAATGTCCTACCTGTCCAGCTAGCATTTCGTAGAGTAAGACACCAAACGCCCACCAGTCCACTGCCTTGCCGTAGGGTTGATAGGCCACAATCTGTATGGAGCAAATTAGAATAAAAACATCATTCAAAGTTATTCCATTTCTCAACTCAAGGAAGCAAATCAAACGACAGATGAGAGTTAATGGAAGGCCTCAGCTTTCCATCCTAGCAGAATCTTCTTCAGAGACAAACTGGCCAAATGAAAGATCATTGAAAGCTATCCTATTTCTCATTCATAATGTGGGTATTGTCAGTGTTGAGGGGTCCAGTATCTACATATAGAGGAATGTTCTTTTGGGTAAGCTCAAAAGATACTTGCTGTACAGCAGGCCACAATCTGCAGGAGGAAAATAAAATAAAAGTTTATTAAAAAGTTAACCTATTTTATTAACTGTAATGTTGGTATTGTTGGTCTTTAATTGGTTTTAGGACCTGTTTCTGAGTACATTGAGGACTGTTTTTTAGTTCAGTATACTCAAAAGGGGGCCATGGGGGGAGGGGGGGGGGGGGGGGGGGGTGCTTGCCGCAATGCACCGGCAGCTATTGTGAGCGAAATTTTGCACGGGCGAAGACTTGTAATGCAATATAAACGAAGGGCCTATACTTAATAGGATTTTCATTCTTTTAGGATTTAGGATTTTTTCATTAACTCCACGAAAAGGAGATTTCAAGACCTAATTTTTTTCAGGCTGCTATTAAATGACATTTTCTTTCATATAAGACAATAAGACAATAACCTAGCAACTTTTGAAATTTGGCTTGCAAAAGGCGGACACTCCCTTTAATACCTCAAATTCCTTCGCAAATCTATTCTACGTACACGAATCTAAAAAGTTTAGTTGTTACCTCAGGTGCAATGTAGTCAGGTGTGCCACAGAAGGTCCTTGTCGTGTCCCCCTCATTCATGTGCTCCTTGCACATACCAAAGTCGGCTATCTTGATGTGTCCCTCTGCATCCAGTAGAACGTTGTCCAGTTTGAGATCCCGGTAGATCACACCCTGGGAATGGAGGTAGAATAGACCAACGGCGATCTCTGCAGCATAGAACCTAAAAAAGGATTACAAACAAAAATGGAATTGAAGTGTAAGATAGCACGCCTTTGTCATTCATCAGTAATCTCATTTGATTCATCTAGAACTGTTGTCCAGTTTGAGATCCCGGTAGATCACACCCTGAGAATGGAGGTAGAATAGACCAACGGCGATCGCTGCAGCATAGAACCTGAATCAAACATGAAAGTGACATTGAAGTGTAATATAGCAGGCCTTTTTGTCATTCATCAGTTATCTCATTTGATTCCTCTAGAACTGTTGTTCAGTTTGAGATCCCGGTAAATCACACCCTGAGAATGGAGGTAAAATAGACCAACAGCGATCTCTGCAGCATAGAACCTGAATCAAACATGAAAGTGAAATTGAGGTGTAAGATAGCAGGCCTTTTTGTCATTCATCAGTAATCTCATTTGATTCCTCTAGAACTGTTGTCCAGTTTGAGATCCTGATAGATCACTCCCTGAGATTAAAGATAAAATAGACCAAAGGCTATCTCTACAGCATATATATAGAGTCTTTAAAGCTGGGAAGAACAGCAACAAAACCAGACAGAAACCATGGCAACATTTACTGGTAGGTGAATTATAGTATGTCTTAAAAAAAACTAATAAATATAAAATTCAAAACAAAAACATAACAAAGAATAAAGAAAATACTTCTGAAATCTTCTAAATATCGCCAATGTGATAAAACGAGAGTGGTATACAGCCTAGCTTTCAATCCTAGCAGGATCTTCGTCAGGATGACAAAAACTTACACAGCATGTGGCTCCTTGAACTTGCCGACCTTCTGTATCTGGAACATGAGGTCTCCGCCGTTGACGAACTCCATCACAAAGAACAGTCTGTCCATGGTCTGGAAGCAGGAGTGGAGCGCCGTCAGGAAAGCGGGCTTGGTCGGCAACGCCAGGACGCGCTTCTCCGTCATCGTGCACTCAACGTCGTCGTCCTGAATGATCACGTCTTTCTTGAGGATCTTGATAGCGTAGAGCTCATCCGTTCCCTTCTTCTCCGCTAGCATCACCTAGGATGGAAAAGCAAATGGAACATAAGTGACAGAATTGAACCTCATTCTATCCCTGATTGGTGCAGTCCACAGTTCTACAGAACTTCCTCTTTAAACAAAAGAGAAATTTTGAAAACCTAAACCTGCTCCATATGCTTCTATTGGTAGTTCAAATACAACAAGGTATCTGAGAACTGCTTGAGTTCTTAATAAATTGTGTTGATTTTGTCAATGTTACTAGAAAATAATAATAATAATAGACCAACAATCCACAAATTCTGTTTCGAGGAGCATTATACTCTGCAGTATAGTATTACCCTGGCTGTAGCCCAGCTGCCTTGCAGGTACATCAAGCATTTCAAGGAATACATTCCTGTCAGGTAGCCATTTACGACACCTGGGTTGGGAATCAAAACCACGACCCTCGTATCAGGACGAACCCCTAAAACTATATACCACGACGAGCACAACCCATGTCTTTATTGCCTCACCTTGCCGAAGCTGCCCTTGCCCAGGACCGAGAGGAAGTTGAAGTCACTAGCCCTGACTAGCCCCGTTCCCTGGGAGTTGGCATGCTGTTCGCACCTGGCGGTCTGGGCTGCAGACAGAGGCAGTTTCTGGAAGAAAAGAAAACACATATTAATAAAAACATCAGACTACATTCGGTAGAGATTAAGCTGCGCTATCATGAACCAAATCTAGACACCCAGGGTAGATGCAGCCGATAATTTGTAAAGGCACTCTTATTCATAAATTCTTACTAAATTTACTTTCTCATGGATTTAAAACCTGGATTCACACCAAAACAAATCAGAAATACCCAGTACTCTGGTTTACCTTTTATATCTAGAAGTGACCAACACTCACGTAATACATTAGCTACAATGTGATCACATAACTAAATATATAACCATAGAGCCTTAGAGTATCATAAAAGAGCCCTGTAAGTTTAATGTTAAAGAAATTTCAGCTCTATTTAAATAATACAAGCAATCTACAAAAGGTAGAGAAGTCTCCTGAAATGCATTTTTGTTCTAACATGTTCTAACAGATTTATATCAGACGTGCCAGAGAAACATGTATTAAATGTTTATAGACATGGATGTCTGCTTAAAAACTTGCACATTGGTAATGTAATATGATTAAAAAACACTCTGATACTCTAAAAAAAAAAAACGGATGTCACTGGAAATTAGAAGATACGGCCCATCATTCATGAGCCCAATAAAACGAGACTCAATCCAGACACATTATTTTCCAGCGTTGCTATGAATACGGTCAAATTTATGGCCCCATTCTCCGTTTTTTCCCCCCATTACTTCATATTTATGGCCCTATTCTTGGTATTTCCCAATTACATCAATTTATCTCCTCCATTTCCTCTCATGTTTATAATTACTAATATGTTTATGATGTGTAATAGAAGAGCCCACCGTATGGCATGCGTTTAGTACCAATAAACTGTGATCAATTTGACTACAATAGATAAATGTTGGTATAGTGTTTAGATCCATTAATCTTTGCCCAAATGTTGGACAATGCTCCATCTTGCTCAATATATGTGAGAGCAAGAATTGGAGTTGGTGACGTTCCGATGTGAACAATATTCTCCTGATTAACTTAGACAGAATTATTATAAATGCATCAGTCCAAGTGAGAAAGAAGTTTTGTACATTAATTATAATATGCATGTTTTTCAAAGTTTTTTGTTATTTTTTTTACATAAAAAACAAAAACACTTTGGTCTTTGACTTATCTCAAATTCCATCTCTTTTTTGGGGGTTTGAATACAAAACAGAAAAAGCATTTTTATCACAAACAAAATTGCAATTTAACCTGCTGACAAACAATGATATAACAAGAAAATGATACTTCTCAGTATATCTTCAAAAATATAACCTTGATATTAAAGCAATGAGTATATATAAAAGGTATAATAAAAAAAAACAAGAACAAATTGTTTGTTATATGATGCAACTGTTATATTAAAAACTACAACAATGGGGTTTATCAGTTTTTGCATATAAAGTCTTCATATCCTTCGATGGTGCAGTAGATTTGATTCATCCTTGCTTAATAATATCCATCAATTCGTTTAAATCGTTTAAGTTTCTTGCCACAACATGCAGGCCATATGATGAGCCCCATACCTATAAAGATGGTGCAGTTCATGTGTGCATGAGAACATATGCAACGCACTCATGGCATATGCTATGTTTTATCCTGTCCCCACTGGCAAAAATAGGCCCGTAAACAATTACAGACTCATAAAAGCCCAGGTGGAAAAAAAAGCAGGAGAAGAAATGAAATAAGAGGACTATAATGTACCAGAAGTAGGACAGATGTAGGGAGTTTTTTAGGAAAAAATCAGAGCCCACATACTCTGGAGCCCATAGAGGCTATGCAGTTCAAATATTGGGGCGTGAAATGACATGCTCCATTTTGTTCCGTCCCCGACGGCAAAAAGGGCCATTACCCATGACACAATCTAAATGTAACCCATTTCAGTCTATTTGCACCACTTTGCAGATGGTGGTAAATGCACACCAAACATATCTTGATGAGATGGTGTGGCATCGTTATTTGATGGGGTGAAGTGGCATATATTTGCAGTAAGTGTCGTCATTGCTGGTGTGTCCCCATTCAGGACTTCATGTTCATTTTACAATGTCCCATTTCGATCTGTGCATAGCCCGTTGATGAGGAACTTCGAATCCTCATTTACTTCTATTCAAGCCTGTGTTCAAGAGGTAACTGTCCCCCCCCCCCCCCCCCCCCCCGACACACCATAACACCACCGATGGTACGGGGCAGTGCATTGTCATGTTGTACTAGTATTTGCTTTCAAATAGATGTTCTCCCACCCCACCCCGGCAAATTACCAATGGTGGGCTTTGAATTGTCATAAATACTACTAGTATTTGCTTTCAAATAGATGTTCTCCCCCCCCCCCCCCCCCCCGGCAAATTACCAATGGTGGGCTTTGAGTTGTCATAAATACTACTAGTATCTGCTTTCAAATAGATGTTTCCCTCCACCCCACCCCCAATGCACCATCAAAGGTGGGCTGCGCATTGTCATGTTCTACTAGTCACTGCATGCTTTCAACTAGCTGCCCCCTCCCCCTCACCAACCATCAAAGGTGGGCTGCGCATTGTCATGTACTACTAGTCACTGCATGCTTTCAACTAGCTGCCCCCTCCCCCACACCAACCATCAACGCTGGGCTGTGCATTGTCATGTTCTACTAGTATTTGCTTTAAACCGAATGACAGATACTTATCCTTAGCACTTTCTCATTTCGTGCCGCCACGCCATGCAGACAATCGGGACGGGGATTAGGGACTAATTTAGCGTCAGGACGGCACTTCACAGGGAGCCACATGAGGATGCGGAGGTACAGAAAGATGTGTTTATAGCAATGGCATTTACTGGCAAAGCTACAGGACTTGGAAAAAAGGATAAACGCCCCCCCCCCCCAAAAAAAAACAAAACAAAACAAAAACAAAAACAAAACAAAACAATTATTTGACACAAACAATGACAAACATAGAAGGAAAATTGGGAGGGGGGGGGGGGGGGGGGAGGGAAAGATAAATACATATGGTGTGCCCCCTAATAATTTGCGTGTCCCCCAATCAGTCCAACCATGCTATGCCACTGGTTTATAGAGTTTGAAATGTTGGATTAAGTTCTGATCTGTTGTACAAGTACATGAAGGACCATGTGTATCATGCACAATTCTAGAAAAAAGGAAAGCTTACTTGTCATGCATATTTACACTCAGTCATGTGTATTAAATAGAATTGTGGTATTAAAAATGGCCCAAATACATTAAGAAAACAAAGTCTTAACAAAATGCTCATCACTGAGTGATAAGTACATATTATAAGACCATGGGTTAGTACAAACATATTACACGTATACAATTCCATGCATACATCTGTGGTACTCAAATGGTTAACACTAAAGAATGGTACTAAGACGTGATCTCTGCGGATCTCAAACAGTTAACAACAAGGAATAAGAAGCGATCTCTGAACATCAAGGTACATTTGTTTTAGGAGATCGATGCAGCTATTCACCAGTTGCATGTTCATGCATGTGATTGTGGGTAGTTAACTTGGCGGTTTGAAGTGCACAGGCTTCACATTTATCTTGAGAGTATTGAATGTGCAGTGTGCTCTGTTTGTAACGCCCACCGCACATTTCGAGATCAGGGGGGTGTTTCACAAAGATCCTAAGTTGAACTTAACTCTAAGTTGGACTTAACAATTATGGAAAGCCATTTGTAGCCATGGAATAAAATAAATTCAAAAGCAAAAATGCAAGTATTCTATAGACTTTTCATAAATTTTACATCAAAAACATGAAATCCCCCTGATAATAGAAAATATCGCTGATTTGAATCAACATTTTATGCCTTTTAAAAGATATTTTACAAAATTGTTTAAAAGAAACTAACAGCTTTCCATAGTTTATAAGTCCAACTTAGAGTTAAGTTCAAATTAGGATTTTTTGTGAAACACCCCCCTGATCCGATCTGACAAACTATTAAGGATCTGAAAATGCTTTAAATGCGCACAACTAGCTTTTGGTTCAGATATGCAGTTTATCATCAGATTAGAATCAGATCATGATTTGTGTAGTGTGTAGTGCCTGGGCATCAGCCTTGCATTAAAACCATTACAGCTTAATACTTTCATAAAATGCATTAAATTAACATAGAACCCGGACTAATAAGAGTCTTCTTGGGTTACAATAAAAGAGCAATATAATACCAGAATTAATGTTTGCAATACTGGGTTTTAATACGCATATTAAAAGTGAGCAGTAAACGTGGCAGTCTAAGATCTTATTTTTGTTTTTAGAGTATTGCTTGTGCTAGTTTTACATATATACAGTACATGCAGGTTAGAATAATCATTGTCTGTGCTTTGTGACCCATCAAAATATAATTAATAAAATGAAAAATGTACTACCAGCATTTCTATGATTCTGTGTTGTAAAGGTGAGTTTTATATAATTTCTGGTGTGCAATATGTTTGATATCATTGTTGCTGTGCAACATGTTTTATATCATTACTGGTGTGCTACATGTATATGTTTGATATATTATTTCTGGGGTGCTGCACAAAGAGTTGCAATCGATAATAAAATTGCAATTAATTGCAAGTCGGAAAATTTGAACCAATCAGATTTGCCAATTTAGTCACATGCTCTGACGTGCAATTAATCACAACTTTGCAATTGATCTCAATTCATTATTGCAACACCTCCCAGGGCCCCGTTGCAGAAAGAGATACAATCGATTGTCAAGTTGCAATTAATGGCCAGTCAGAAAATATGCACATTGGAACCAATCACATTTGCCCAGGTTTAGTCACATGCTCTGACTTGCATTTAATCATAACTTTGCAATCGATCTCAACTCATTATTGCAACACCCCCCAGGGCCCCGTTGCAGAAAGAGATACAATCGATTGTCAAGTTGCAATTAATTGCAAGTCGGAAAATATGCACTTACGAACCAATCAGATTTACCCAATTTAGTCACATGCTCTGACTTGCAATTAATCACAACTTTGCAATCGATCACCACTCATTATTGCAACCCCCCCCCCCCCCCCCCCGCCCCCTCCAGGTGTGCTATTTGTGCAATATCAATGTTTGAGTGAGATGTGTTCGTACACAATTTTGGTGTGCTAATAGTGAGCTATGTATGTTTTCTTTTACCGAGAATTCAGCATCATCAACAGGGAGCAAGATGGGGGCTTGTATTTTAAGCGCATGCAGCGTGAGACAACGCATGACACTGGTTTCAGACTTCAGGGTGGGAAGGAAACATAATCATGAAACAAAAAAGAAACATGTACTAAAACAAAATGAAACAATGAAATGGCAGCAACTTTGAATTACAAATATGGTCTAAACAATGAATGACACTAATTTTAAAAATAAATGCAAACAATAAAAGCATACAAAATAAACAATGGATACAATTACAAGAAGAAGAACAAATAACAAAAGTGAAATGCTGACAAAATTGGGAATATTATGAAGAAAGATTTGAAAGTCAGTACTTGGAAAGAGAAGCAAGATATTATGATTGGTTCATACAAGTACTATAGAACAATGAAACATGAGGACATAATTTACAAGCAAATCAAATGAAAAGTAAACGCAGACGCAAACAAAACACGTGAAATGACAACCAGAGTGAAATACAGTCACATGACTGAAACAAATTCACTCAGGGCAGAAAGCTAATTAGGCAAGTGACATATTGTACTAACAAATAGGGTGATAAACAACACACAAGTCAAACAAAACAACATCATTTCCTACAGACGAATTTTACATTTTACGTTGATATATGGCTTGTGTCTCTAGTTGGATGTTAGTTCAAATGAAGTTATCTATATAGCTACGTATTTACACTGTCCGGGGGGGGGGGGGGGGGGGGTCAATTAGCAAAACTCATTCATTTTGGAGGATGAATATTAGTAGTTGCATGTGGCATATATCTAATATCCTGGTCAAACCAACGTAAAACAAACAAATAATGATAAAATATTTGTGTAGATATGGTTAATAATTTATGTAAATACATTGTAACTGGTGTAGTTGATTACATAATCCCTATCATACATCAAATAATCAATTTAATTGAGGGTCCCCTTTAACCCATGAAGGACGATTGCCCACAAAGATGTGGTTTGGTAGGTCTATACATTGTACTGACTTTTGAGCAAGAATAAAACAAGTTAAGTGTACAAGGAGAAGGAGCATTAATGCCTTTAAGATGTTGATCATTAGTTGGGTACCCAGCTGTACTGTACCCCCACGTTCCCCCGCTAATAAATCTTGTGGCAATTACGAGATTTTTAATTTGTCGAGTGAGGGTTTGACAACAGAAATAAACACAGGCCCCGTTTCTATCTCTCTTCGAAGGGAGGATGACAATTAATACCTAAGTTACATGCTCCTCTCTTTCTCTCCACGATACATATACATGTAACTTTATACTTAAAGGGATCTAGTAACTTTGTTGACATGTGCAAAACGTGATGAATGGTTGATACAATGTACATTACATTGTTATCTGATATGTCCACTGGGTATTGTGTGAAAATTTCAAGTTAAATGGACGTTATATGGCCGAGTAATGAGAAAAAAAAGCAAAGTGATATTCACTATTAAACTCATTGCACTGACTTTGTAGGGGAAATTCAAAAAACCGAAACCTGTCCAATGCTTCTATCGTTAATACAAATACAACAAGGTATGAGGGAACTGCTATAATTCCAAGTGGATTTTGAGGGCTTGGACAATGTTACTATAGTTCCCTTTAACTCATTCAAATCTGTTTGAATTTGTTAAAACATATATTCACCGTAGACCACTGCCTGAATATGTTCAGGACCAGGTCTACGCCCCATAACATAAGTTAAATGAAATGAGCACGAGTCGCCATTCAAGAGCTTTGTGGCTCAATGGTTAGGGCACTGGTCTAGCGATCCGCTTAGCGTCTCCGGTTTGATCCCCAATCGAGGCCCATTTTTCTTGCTCATTTCATTTAATTAACTTATTCCTTAGCAGTTTTCTCCACGTTAAAAAAAATGTCATCATAACGGATTCTGTTTCTGTCAAACCAGATGATCAAGGAAAGAGGGTACATCAGCATACTGTAAAACCTAGTTTTCCAGAATGAGTTCAACGGTTCTCTTTTAGCTGTAAAACATATCACTCCCCCATCCTCTCTCTATTTTAAAGGTCGGTTCATCGATTAATCTTCTTTTCCTTTTTCCGGATGATGGGATAGGTAGGTATATAAAGATATAATGTAATTCCACTTATAAATAGTAATGTCTTACTTTATGAGAAAAAAAGGATAGGAAATCCTAGTTTTGAAGGGTGAGTTCAAAAGTTCTTTTTTTAGTTGTAAGTTCTTTTCCTCTCTATTTCATAGGTTGGGTTCATCGATTAGCCTTACTTTATGAGAAAAAGGATAGGAACTTAGAGTACATACAACTTAATCCTAGTTTTGAAGAGCGAGTTCAACAGTTCTGTTTCAGCTGTATTAAAGATGTATTACTTTTTTCTCTCTCACTCTCTCTGTTGTATAGGTCGGTTCATTCAAAACCGGATAATGGGGACGGGTGGGTATAAAATGATTTATGTAACTCAATCCTACATGTACTGTATATTGAAGTTCATACTTCGCGGGAATGAGGGTAGGAAGTGAGATTTTAAAAATAGTATATGTATATACATGTAAACCTAGTTTTGCAGAGTGAATTCAATGGTTCTGTCTCAGCTGTTAAATAATAAGATGTATTATTTTCTTCCTCCCTGTGTTATAGGTCGGTTCATCGATTAATTCTCTTTCAGTCAAAAACGGTTGATGGGGACGGGTGGGTATAAAATGATTAATGTATAAACTCAATCATATATTGAAGTTCATACTTTGTGGGAATGAGGGTAGGAAGTGAGATAAAAAAATAGTATATGTACAGTATATACATGTAAACCTAGTTTTGCAGAGTGAATTCAATGGTTCCGTCTCAGCTGTTAAATAGTAAGATGTATTATTTTCTTCCTCCCTGTGTTATAGGTCGGTTCATCGATTAATTCTCTTTCAGTCAAAAACGGTTAATGGGGACGGGTGGGTATAAAATGATTAATGTATAAACTCACTCATATATTGAAGTTCATACTTTGCAGAAATGAGGGTAGGGAGTGAGAGAAATGGAACAACTTAAGTTGTTTTTTTAGAGAGGGCCCTCTTGAGTTTTAACGGCTCTTTTTGAATGCTAACAGGCTTTTTACTTAATAGTCATTTGTAATTTTGTATACCTTTCGAGCATGGTGGAGTTATAACTATTAGTTTGTAATGTAATGGTGCAGGTTTGGGTTACTAAAATTCGGTTTGACCGAAACTGTACTCTCTTTACCAAAACTCAACTATCCCTTTAAACCTAGTTTCCTAGTTTTGAATAGTGAGTTCAGCAATTCTTTTATTATTTTAGCTGGGACATGAATTACTACTCCCTTCCTCTCTATTTAATAGGTCGGTTCATCGATTAATTCTCTTTCCGTCAAAACTGGATGAGAGGCCGTTGGATGGATGAAAAAAGATCAATGTATCTCATCCATGATTACTATATTTGAGGAGAGTTCAATGATTCCAGTTTAACTGGGACATACTATTCACCCTCTCTTCCACTCATTTCCTAGCAGCTGAAAGTAAACTCAGAGATAAAAAAAAAAAAAAAAATACAAGCCATTGACTCCTACTTTCTACTGAGTTCATAGATGGAAGTATTTCTGTAAAAGCTGGAACATTGAAGTATAATATTCTCCTGTGAATTTGTAATATTTTTCTTTGAAAAAAAAAAACCCTTGGGATTGTGATTGTATCTAATGTATCTGGATGTATCTAATAACATCTCACTCATATATTTCAAGTGATTTCACCAATCACCAATTATGCTCCTTATACACAATTTTTTTTAAATGGATGTGGGGGGAATCAATATATAGCGATGCGATTTGCAGATGATAGCTACATATACAGTGTGAGTCAAATAAAATGAAACCGGACATTCATAGCTTATAAATCAACAATTCTACACATATATATGTTGATATTGGTATCATGTTAAAGCTTGGGAAATTGAGTTTAAAATGATATATCATACACTCTGATCACCTCACGCTTCACCGAATGCAACCTAATTATCCAAAGTGAGTGAGGTTTTTTTTTACCCACACTGTAGTATGTTGAAGTACTCTCTTCATATTTGCCCAACAGAATAATTCATGTCTTAAGAAGAGATTTACTCACCCCTATTTTTGAAGTGAGTTCATCGATTGATTCTGTTTCTGTGATTGCAGGAACGTTGTAGTACTCCCCCTCCTCTTGCCCCAGTAGTTTGAACCAGCCGTCGGCCCCCGCCTTCATCAGCTCCGAGATACCGAAGGACAGGGCCCCCATGAAGTCATTGCGAGTGGCTCGGTCCCAGTCCCACACTTCGACCAGGAGCCTCCGGGTCCTGTCTCCGTCCTCAAGGTTACTGAATCACGAATAGAAATAATTATCATTGTTCAAATCATCATCATATTCAATGTTGTTGCTATTAATATCGTTGCAATGGTCGTCATCATCATCATCATCATCATCATGCCATCTTTGTCACTGACATCAACATTATCATAATTATATTTGTCACTGTTCAACTACTCATCCTCATCCATTGATCAGTCTATTAATCCATAAATCATCATCTCCATTAATCTATAACTCTCATTATTGATCAATTAATTAATCCATCCATCCATCCATCCATCCATCCATCCATCCATCCATCCATCCATCCATCCATCCATCCATCCATCCATCCATCCATCCATCCATCCATCCATCCATCCATCCATCCATCCATCCATCCATCCATCCATCCATCCATCCATCCATCCATCCATCCATCCATCCATCCATCCATCCATCCATCCATCCATCCATCCATCCATCCATCCATCCATCCATCCATCCATCCATCCATCCATCCACCCACCTATCCATCCATCAATTACTCTCTTTTAAAGAAAAATAAAGAAACACTGGCCTGAGCAAAGGATCAATAAACCCCCTGCCTACAACAAAAAATGGAGCACCATGTATCCTCTCTATGAATATCTAAAAACCTATGAGTAGATGGGTTTATCATTTCTGCAGCCAGTTTATTTTAGGACAACCATCAACAGAGCTAACTCCAAGCACGCACCAGCCTCAGCTGCTTCTCTACTAACTGCCCCTTCATCCCAGGTGCTTTCCCCTTGTTTGCATAAATTACCACATCATTTTGGATTCAGACAAGCAAGAACCATCAGGATGACAATGTGTGTTTCTGGCCGCAAATACTGTAAATTTGTGAGGCCATTTTCCCTCATGATTGCACAAGCCAGGCTGGCTTAAAGGAGATAAAATGCATGTTAATATTATCTCACTACAAATTTGTTGGTTGAGAAAAAGAAGGGAGCTAAGTCACTTTCTGTACTTTTTGAGATAATCATGTTTGAAGTTTGAAAGGCACATAGAAACCAAATGTAGCACTTTGTTTACTATTAAATGAATATTCCCAAAATGCAACACAATTATTATATAAAACTTTTGCATCACATAGAGGAGGCTCAGGCCTACAAGATAGTATGTGCATGTATAACTCAATTTAACCCCAAATTTACTTAACGCCCTTCTTTCTTTCACCAGAATTGTCCTTGAATATATCCAGAAAGGCAAAACTGGGATGATTAGCGGTTTGTGGCCATGCACACGCACACTGTTACATTCATAAACATATTATAACTGTCAAGCCAAGCTAGTTTGCGAAATGTATTAAGGGAATTTATGAATATGTTGGTATTCATGTTGCATTTGTTGACCACATCATTATGTTTCTCATAATTATATTCACATAAAAAAAGTGTGGATGAAATATTTAAAAAAAAATCAAATGTTGTATTCAAGAGGAATCATAATATTGCAGAAATGAAAGTCAATATGCTTGTTTGTCCAATTTTATCAATAACAAGAAAAAGAAATATATAAAAACTGCTTATCTACTAAATATCGCAATGTGATTAAATAAGAGGCGTATAGAGCCTAGCCTAGGTCATTTGTTGCCCTGACGAAGATCCTGCTAGGATTGAAAGCTAGGCTCTATATGACTCTTATTTAATCACATTGCGATATTTAGTAGATAAGCAGTTTTCAGCAGTATTTTCTTAACTTACAAAGTAAACGACTCTCCCCAGGTGGGATTGAGGCAGCCTTTGATCTTCTTTGTCTTCTTCTTGGTCTGGTTCTTGTGATCCGGGATCAGTTTGAGCTTGACGAAAGGATCTGAGAGGCCATTGGGATCCATCGGGATTAGGTTCCTGGCTTCTTCAACTGTTGATAAGAACGACAGACAATAAATATTATGAATAAATAACAAGAATATGCTTTAATAACAAAGAATAAAGCATGCTCAGGCTGTTCAAATCCAGGATCAGTTTGAGCTTGACAAAGGGATCTGAGAGGCCGTTGGGATCCATCGGGATCAGATTCCTGGCTTCTTTAACTGCTGGAAAGAACAAAAGCCACTATAAAATGTATGAAAACAGAGAGATAAGCATATGTAACATAGCATTATTTCTGATCTGGCTGTTCAGATCTGAGATCACCTTGAGCTTAATGGAGGGGATCATCACCATCATCACCATCACCATCACCGTAAACATCATCACCATCATCACCATCACCATCACCGTAAACATCATCATCATCATCATCATCATCATCATCATCATCATCATCATCATCATCATCATCATCATCATCATCATCATCAACCTCGTCAACATTATCATCATCACCATCACCACCATCATTTAAGTTTCAACGCCACCATTATTATCATAACTGCATCTGCAGACTGCATAATCACTTGAAATCATCAAAATGATCAAACGAGCAGGTTCAGCTACAAAGCACTTTCACTTCAACTATAAATCCATAATGTATCTTTACAAAAGACAAGATAACCATGAAATGAAAAGAGTGGGTGGATGCAAGATTGTATATATTAGACGGGAGAAAAGGCATTTAACCTAATTTTGAATGCTTGGGGCAATTCAAATTGACAAAAATTTTGCCTCTTGAAATTACACAATTAAAGTGATTGCCTAATTTTCTAAATTGCATGCCCATTATCTAGATGATAAGGGGAATAACAGGGTGTATCGTCCTGAAAACGGGTATTAATATCGATATTGGAAGAGGAATTATTTAATTTTGAAACTAACTCATCTCATTTCATCCAGTTCAAATTATTGGAAAAGACATGTGATATTCATTAATTGATGAAGAAACAATCAAAAGAAAATTGATATTTTCCTACACGTGATAGTAAAAACAAATTGACAAAATATTAAAGTGATAGTGATAGAAAGGGGGAAAGGCAAAATAATGACATTTGGCAAAAGACAAATAATTGTAATAATGTAATAAATTGCAATTTAACATTTTGTGACACAAAGAGAAAACTGACTAATATTATTATACGTATTGCATGTACTACCTAATATGATTAATCATCATCTCTAGGCCCTTAACAATCATTTTCAAGGAGAGCATATCTGGTTAAAGGTTGCAATAGAGCCATATTATAATGTAAGAAAACGTGCATGAGAAACGAACGGTGCGCGCCTACTACAGGCAGAGATATTTTCAAGATGAAAATGAAGAAAATGGACAGATTGATCGATGGAATGAGACGTGATTGAGCTTTATTCTATTCGCTGAGGACAGCTTTCTCATAAATGTTACTGCAGAGTTTTTGTTCCATCTTCCAGGGCAATTTAATAGTTAGTTGGATGAAGAAAGGATATGGTTGCCTGTGTGTTTCTAAAATGTCAATGACACTGTCAATGACGATTGCAAATATCAATGACAATCTCAAGGACAATAGCAATATCAATATCAATAAGCTGCATATCATAAATAATCTCTACCATTCTCGTTGGTCTACTCTGGATAGTTGTCAATTGTTTTATCTAACAGGACCATTTACTTAAATTCTGGTTAATACGTGATGATGTTTGAATAAATACATTCATTTACATACACAGTATCTCACTGTCTACCTCACTGTACATGTATGTCTCAAACTGTCTCTATCTATTCTATTTTTCTATACATAAAAAAACATACTTGTCTGTTTTTCTAACCTGTGCTACACATATTTCTCAGGGTATAAAAGTAATATTATAATAAATCAATCTACCTACTTCACTGTCTCTAAACTACCCCACTTGTCTATTTTCTAACCTGTGCTACACATATTTCTCCGGGTATAGAAGTAATATTATAATAAATCAATCTACCTAATTCACTGTCTCTAATTACCTCAATTAGTTTTTGTCCGTCATTATTTCCCATCTAACTGCTCTGCTGCTTCTGCACGCGGGAAGGTCAATATTTGGAGTCATGAGACCAGAACGCAAATATTAGTTAAAATTCCTCGCTTGTGTTTGTCTTGTCAAGTGTTTCAATATTGTTTACCACACCGTTACCATGGCAACATCGTGTATGCAATGAATCGATAGCCTTATGATAATTTGGTTCTTAGAAATTTTAATGCAAACAATACACAAATCTTCTACATTATTATCTGTCAAATGCTGCCAACTTTCTTACCATGTGTGTTTGTTTAGATAATCATTCAGTGATCAGTAAAAGTGTTTAATGCATAGTCTTTAACGATGGTTGGATTTCTAAAATACATAGACTTGTCAAGCATTTGAAGTTTTAGCTCAATCAAATAGTGTTAATTCTTGAATGAGTTCATGTAAATAAAAAAAACACACCTATATGGTCATTGTCCAGATGTTATGTATTTTGAAAATGCAGAAAATAAAAGCAAACAGACGAACAATCAACTTTCAAATGTTGTAAATTTTATCATTACAATGGGTGATTTATGCTAGTAATAATTCAGTGGCATCCCTAAAATATGGTCTTGGAAGCATTCAATGTATACATTGCGTGCAGTCTCGACCCTAGTTAAAATTCTGAAACTCATGAATTGTATATTTGTCTTGTCGAGCACTTGAACGCTATTTACCCAATCAATATTACAGAGACAGTACGTATGAAATGGCTCTCCATACAGTAGTGTAGCAAGAGGAGCTCCTGGGTTTGAGCCCCCCCCCCCCCCCCCAGCTCTATATTTGTCTTGGTGATCTCTTGAATGCTATTTACCCTATCAATAGCACGTAGACAGTATGTATGAAATGACTCTATACAGTGGCGTAGCATGGGGGGGGGGGGGGCTCCTGGGCTAAAGCCCCCCCCCCCCAGCTGTATATTTGGCTTGTCGTGCACTTGAATGTTATTTACCCTATCAATATTACATAGTCCTCAATACGTCAAAGTAAAGGAAAAACCAATTTAGCAGACTCAAATAGTCTGGAATGAATAAATGTAAAAAGAAAATACATTGTACATTGTCTCAAGATTGTCAATTGCTGCCAACGTTCTTATTAGCATCGGTGCTTTTATATGGTGGTAATAATACAATGACCATCCATTAATATGGTCATGGATGAGTTGTATGTAGTCTCACCACGAGTCAACATTCTAAAAAATGGACTTCCTTTGTCTTTTCCAGCACTTGAATGTTGTTTTACCAAAAATCGAGTAGTCTTGAATTAGTAAATGTACACACACAAAAAAGTTTTTTTGTCAACTGTCAACTTTTCCATCAGCATTGGTAATAATACAATGACCTTCCTATAATATGATATCGAATAAATATTTAATGAATAGTCTCATTTCTCAATGCTAGTTAAAATTCAGAAATTCACAGGCTTTAAAGCACTTAGAAGTTGTTTTAAGCAGACTCAAATAGTCTTGAATATAAAGTTAATGAAAAACACAACCCTATTCATTGTCAACTGCCAACATTCCCATCAGCGTTGGTGCTTTAAGTTGGTAATAATACAATGAACTTCCTATAATATGGTCTTGAAAATGTTTACTTAATACTTAAAATTCCATCAGTATTGGTGCTTTATGTTGGTAATAATACAATGACCTTCCTATAATATGATATCGAATAAATATTTAATGAATAGTCTCATTTCTCAATGCTAGTTAAAATTCAGAAATTCAAAGGCTTTTAAAGCACTTAGAAGTTTTTTTAAGCAGACTCAAATAGTCCTGAATATAAAGTTAATGAAAAAAACCCTATTCCTTGTCAACTGCCAACATTCCCATCAGCGTTGGTGCTTTAAGTTGGTAATAATTCAATGACCTTCCTATAATATGGTCTTGAAAATGTTTAGAGTACATGTATGTAGTCTCACAATACTTAAAATTCAGAAATGGACTGTACATTTGTCTTTTCAAGCTCTTAGATGTTGTTTAACCAGAACCGAATAGTCTTGAATGAATAAATGTAAAAAGAAAATACCCTGTACATTGTCTCAAGATTGTCAATTGCTGCCAACGTTCATATTAAGCATTGGTGCTTTATTAAAATTGGTAATAATACAACGACCTTCCAATAATATGGTCATGATATGGGTTAAAGTACATGTATGTAGTCTCACGATACTTAAAATTCTGAAATTCATAGGCTGCATAATTATTTCTAGTCAAGCATTTGAGTGATGTTTTTCCATCTCTATATTACTACGGGGACATTACTGTATGCAATAATTTGTTGGCCTTTATAATAATAAGCCCCAAGTGTTAATGTAAGAGAAACCATATTGTGTAAACATCTATGTCAAGTTGACACTCAAGGTTATTATATTGTGAGCTCTGGGAAAAAGCGTCAACACACATAGTCAAAATACAAGGGGCTGTCATCATCTCAGGCCTCCACACTAACTTTTTTTTTTCTGTACTAGCCCATTGTGGCAAGTAAAATCATACATGCTCAAATTTGTCTTGCCCTTACAAAAAAAAATGTACCAGACCGCTTAATTTAGGATGAGAATTAAATGTAAGGGATTACATTCTTAATCTCGCAGTTGAAGAGAAATTTAAGTTGCTAAATCGTGCAAGCAAAGTAATGTAGACCATTAATGAAATTTGACTTGCCCGACATCAATTTTTACTTGCCCTGGACAAGCGGGCAAGTGCTAGTGTCGAGTCCTGATTTACCTGTTGCAGACTGAACATCGGATATTCAATGCAGGGGTATATGGACAAGGCTCTCCCTTTCCTTTTTTTTGTTTTTTGTTTTTTTGTTTAGCCAGCCAGGCTCCTCTGGCACTTTTTTAGGGAGATAAATGCCAAATTGAGGTTCAAGGAGTCATTTTTGTGCAATGTCTGGGATTTTTTAAATGTTAAGGAGACAAAAATGGCCCACATAATTTCCAGACGAATTGCCTCAGTGCTCTCATTTACCATTAAGCACTATCGTTGAGGGAATATACGGTATGAGAATATTTTTGCCTTGCCCACCAGGCTTTTGTGAAGAAGTTTTAATAGGGAGCCCAGAGAGGGTTTTGGCTAGCCAATATATCCGCCAGGCTACCTTCCATTAAGCATGAGCCCAGCTGATGGAGAACGTTTGAATCAGGTGGAGTCAGACTTCAATTCAAAATGAGAAAGCTGCCGTGCCTTTTCTAGCTTTTAGTGCCAAAGCATGGGCTTACTGATTTTGTTTTGAAAGAGGGAAGGGGGGGGGGGGGGGGGGGGGGGTAACGCCGCTTATTGGGGGAGTCCACTATATGTATGTCTTTATTTTGTATTCTTTTTATCCTATTGAAACGTGCCCCCCTAAGTGCCCCCAGGCCCCCCCCCCCCCCTTCACAGCTATGCCACTACAAGCCATAATTGACATTTGGGTTTAACCATCACGTGCACTCTTCGTTCAGAGGTATATTAACTGCTACAGATCCCTGGAGTAACGGACTAAGGAGGAAAAACAGGGAAATACATTCTAAAAACTGCTCTTTGTAGAAAGAAACATATATTTCAGGGAAAAGAAAAAAAGAGGGAAAACGCATCAAAACAGCTAAAGGTCAAATTCAGAGAAGAAATTTGCTACACTTCCGCAGCCTTGCTCGGCCAAAGGACAGCCGTTAATGGACTCAGCGAGCCACCCATTTTGCCACCATTTTCCGTGCAGTTATAGTGGCGTCCCCGCACCAATACAATCAAATCATGGCATCTACAATTACGATAAGAAGCTTTTTCCTCCTCGGCATGCCACATTTAATGCCACCATTTTGCCGTTCCATGATAATGTCTTCTCTGTGGTATAATAAAGTGGTAGTACTACGATATGGGGCTCTCTTCCCCTTGACAAGCCACCCATAATGCAGGCATTTGCTGTGCCATTATAACTGGTTCCCGCGGTAATATCAAATCATGGCATTGACAATACCCTTTTAAAAATATTGTCAACGTCATGATTAGATTGCACCGCGGGAACTCCTTTCCCCTCAGAAAGCCTACCAGAATGAGACTATTTGCTGGGTTATAGCATCGTCCCCGCGGTACAATCAAATCACGACATTGTGGTGATAACGGCCTCGTTTCCCTCGGCAACTGCCTCCGCTGATTACCTGCCATACACTCAGTAACAAGGCCACCAACTACTTGATTGGATCACTCTTATCTGATTACTTGTTGCTGCATACTTTGCTAAGCTGTAGGGTTAGCTATCGGGTAATGAGGTAGGTGAAGGTGGTGGGGGGGGGGGGTGAGGGTGAAGGGGTTTATACTGCCCCCCTCTCCTCTCCCATGTTACCATTGTTGCCCCCTTTATAATACCATCCCCATCATAGAGAAACTTGTCCTCTTGATTGGATCACTCTTATCTGATATCTCGCTGCTGCGTACTTTCCAAAGCTGTAGGGTTAGCTATCGGGTAATGAGGTAGGTGAAGGTGGTGGGGACTGGATGAGGGGGAGGGGTTAATCTCTGCCCCCCTCTCCACTCCCATGTTAACATTGATGCCCTCCTTTAAACCATCCCCCATCATAAAGCAACTTGTCCCTCCTTGATTGGGTCACTCTTATCTGATAACTTGTTGCTGCATACTTTGCAAAGCTGTAGGGTTAGCTATCGGGTAATGAGGTAGGTAAAGGTGGTGTGGTGGGGGGGGGGGGGGGGGGGGGAATGCGGGGGAAGGGGTTAATCTCTGCCCCCCTCCCCTCTCCCATGTTACCACTGTTGCCCCCTTTATAATATACCATCCCCCATCATGGAGCAACTTCTTGATTGGATCACTCTTATCTGATATCTCGCTGCTGCGTACCTTGCCCAACAGTAGGATCAATTCTAGGGTAAAGGTGTAAGTGAGGAAGGGGGTGGAAGAAGGGGGTTAATCACTGCCCCCCATTTCCCATGTTACCATTAAAGGGGACCACCAGGCAAAGAACAACATATTATTATATGTTTTGGTACCGTTTTGTGATATCAAATAGATACCCAACATTTTGCAAAGGGTTGTGTAATTCATAAACAAAGCAATTAATTTCCACCCTTTACGGAACCACTGCTATTTCCTGGTTCCATACAGGCCAACCATTTGCGAGTGCGCCAATGCTATTCACGCGCACGTTTGTAAACAATAGATTCCCGGGCGATGCGTTCGCTCTGCATACATTGCAATTCACCGCACACATAGCAGTCTGCGTAATTCAGACCGCATGAACGCATGCTTTAGAATGCTGATGCGTTTCCAATTTTTTTCTCTTTTTTCTGGAAACATATTTTTGTGAACTTGTTGATGGAATGGAATACTAAAGATGTTACCTTTCTTTAGTAAGAATATTATTTTTGGGTGGTGGTACCCTTTAATGCCCCCCTTTATACTATCTCCCCTCTGGGAACTATTCTCCTTGATTGCATCAATCTTTTCTGATAAATTATTGCTGCCCACCTTGCCAAATAGTTCATATAGGTGAGAACTAGGGTAATGGGGTATATAGGATAGGTGTGTGGGTGTAAAGTGCCCCCCAGTGGGAGATCCTGCCCCCTCCTATGATACTATTGTGTCCCCCCTTTAAAATGCCCCCATCAGGGGTCATCCTTGTCCTCATTATGAGTTGCCCAGAGCCCAGAGGCTATGTCCAGGGGCTTCAGGGTCCAGCAAGCAATTTATTTGGCTAAATTGGCAACACACCATCGGTTGATACTGGGTTACAAATAATAGCATCATTACTTACTTACTGCTGCTGTTCCTACTACTTTGGTTCTACTTTGATATGCACTTATGGAATAACTTATTAATCCCTTGACTACAGGAATCGGGTGGACTGTGAACAAAGTCTATGGGATTTCAGAAAATTGAAGGGAACGGGTTAAATGTGCTTATTATTCAGCATGCCACCAGTTTAAAAGTGGCCACTTTTCTTGTTTCCCTTTTTGGGTGATCATTATAGACAGGCTTTTCCTGTACATCTGTACCCTTTTCATACATAGGCAGGTTCCATTTTCATGTTGTGATTTTGGTGGTCACAATTGATAGGTTTTACTGTATAGCCCTATGTCCACATCTTCAGTAGATCACACATGCACATGTACAGTCAAACCTGTGTATAGTGACCACCCAAAGAAAACAGTGGCCTTTAAAAACAGGTGGCCACATTAAAAAGGGTTTGATTACACTGTGTAACTCTCTTTAGGAAATTCTTTTTCAGTGGCCACTAGAGGCAGGTGGCTGCTATAGGGAGGTGCCTGCTAAAGTAGGTCTGACTGTGTTATACACCATATTACTGCGCATGATGTTCACATGATCAACTCATGATGAATGCATGAGGTTCACATGGTAATCAAATGAATAATTCATGATGGATGCATGATGAGCACATGATGATCACATGATGAGCACATGACTCCTTAATATTAAAGGGACTTAGAAACATTGTCCAAATACACAAAACTCACTTGGAACACTAGTGGTTCTCTCATACCAAAATACATCCAATTAACGTGAAATGTTCACACATTACTTTGTGGACATATCAGATCACACCAATACACATTTTATTAATCACACATCACTTTTTGCACTTGTCAATAAAGTTACTAGATCCCTTTAAGTGGCAAATGGGGTGAGTGGTTAATTACAGTAAAACCTGCTCTAGTGACTGCCTGCATAATAAAGACCACCTACAGAATAAGAGTTGTTATCATGACTCCCTCGGAAACAGTTTTGATATGAACAAACCGATTTAGACTGCTTGCTTTATATAAAGACAATTCTTTCTGCCTCCTGTTAGCAGGTGGTCTTAAAACACAGGCTTCATACAAATGCCCATGTGCAGTTATATTTCATTTATGTCACTTTATCTTTGATATTATCTTGTTATTTCGTGTTATGTTAATTCGTCGATGAGACCATGAACAGTAAGATAAATCATCAGGCATGGTGTATAAACGGTTGATTGGAAAGTAAACTGATTTACTCACCTTAAATGAGAGTATGTCAGAACTGCACATGTATTTGCTTTTAAAAATAATTGATTGATATGAGACTAATGTTGATAATACCATCGCCGCCAAGAAAAATCACGCTCCTCGCTAATTTTGTGTGCCGTGGCTACGGTGAGCCCTCTTTGTCTACTCTCCCATCTCAGTAAAATTGTGTCAAGCCTTTGAATCTCACGTTTTATTTGTCAAGGAATATATATGTGTATCCTTGACACTATTAGTGCCCATGCATACATTCAGTTTAGTATAACAAGACAATCAGTTCCACAATTCAGTGTATACGTGTATATCACATGGGACCTGTTGCCACAAAACCCCTTATGGAGTAGCCAAATGCTCCATTTTAATTAATTTGATGTAAATTAAATGTATTCTCTATTTAATGGAGAAAGACCGGGAAAGGGGGAATAAAAAATATCTTCTTTTACATAATATCTAACACACTCTCATCCCCAATTTCCTTTGCATCTCATTCATACCTCGTCATCCCACAAGTGTGGAGACGGGGCCGGGATGACGTCAGTCGACAAGAAGGAGCAATTACGTCAGGTCTCTCTCCTCATCCGTCTCAAGAGTGAACATTGTATGTTGTTGCATCCTGTGCATACACTACGTGTTCCTCGCACTATTCATCAACTTCAATGTCTCCACTTACACTTAAATATAGCCAAAACATTTGATTACTTCCAAATATACATATTGCTTTTTATTCCCCCTAGACATACATGTACATGTAGATAGATGCAAAGTAGTTTGAGCATAGAGCGCTTCTTTTAGATGTGTTCGTTTGATCTCGTGCACGATTCATCAACTTCAACGGCTCGACCTAAATATTCACACTCTTCTAAATATATATTGTATCAGGGGCGCAGAGAGCCTGCAAACAGAGTCATGCAGAAAATGAGGAGAGCGAAAGTGAATTTCAAAGTAAACGAGGCTAGGATTCACGCCTTTGCTTGAATACCGGTATCTCTTTTATGATGTACACTTATAGGTAGCTGTAGAAATAGCAAAATCATATTTCACTGGATGTGTTTATTTGATCTCTTGCAATGATCATCAACTTCAACGGCTCGACCTACATTTAGACGAAATAGTCGCACTCTTCTTAATATATATTGCATTAGAGATGCAGAGAGCTCAAAATTGTGAGCCTGAAAACAGTCATGCAGAAAATGATATGAATGACCCTGAATTGCAAAGTAAACTGGGCCTGAATTCGGATTTTGCTTGAATACCAGGTATCTTCATTTCGATTTGGCTAGCTGTCAAGTAATATTAGCACTTAAAGAATATGCCTTTTTGGTGTGTCCGTTTGATCCTGGACAGTAATCATCAACTTCAACACCTCGACCTAAATATATATCAAATATTCATACTCTTCTAAATATATTTTGAACCAGGGAACAGTAGTCGATCGAGTCTGACAACTAAGTCATGCAAAATATCGGGAGAATGAAACTAAATGTCAAAGTAAACGAGGCCTGAATTCAGGCTTTTGCGTAAATACTGCAATCCCTGTAAAGTGGGGTAAGCATAGAATATTACATACTGTTCTTTGATGTGTTACTTTTATCTCTTGCACAATTCATCCCCATACTACTGTACAGTTGTTGGTTATCTCTTTTGATACTATGTATCATCAATACCCACCAGCATTCCTACATATCACCTATCACTTTCATTTATCACATGAAATGTGCAAAAACAAATACAGCTATACCACTTTTAACCCATTGCTAATGGGAACCTGGTGTACTGTGTATTAATTCTATGGGGATTGCAACATCTAGTAGGGAACGGGTTAAGTAAATGCTACTTCATATACAATGGAGTACAAGACATTATGACACTAATAGCGATTCAATTTATCACGCAAACCTTTTGCTTAACCCCTTGTCTACGGGAACCTGGTGGGCTATGTAAAACGTCAATGTGGATTTCAGAATCTTGAAGGGAACTGGTTAACTCTTTCTTCCCTGACCCACACCCCACCATGCCTCATCAGTCTGCTCATTCACCAAGTACTGTACTTTCAATTCTTCTCATTAATGAATTTCTTGTTTACTCTGCGCAGTGACTGAATGACTGTAATTAATAAAGCAAATCCGCTGGCTGTCTCTGTACACAGTACCCCCATCTGTCTGTCTGTCCTTGGTCACATACAGGGGTGAAGCTAAGAGTTTATAATAGGGAAAACCATTTGTAACTGACTTAATTTACCAAAGGTTGGGCTCAAGCCCCCTCCCCCAATCTGCACACCAGTATAGACAGGAACAAATGCAATTTCACAGGCCTTTTTTTTCTTCAAGTTCACCTGGATACAAACTACACTTTAAAATTAGTTTTGCATTAAAACTCTAAATGTAAATTAATGGGGGCTCTTATATGATTTTGTAAAAGGGTTTGTTAAAGTGAAACCAGTAAAGTGTCTAACTCCACGATAATTACTTGGAGCTTCCACATTTCTCTTCTACCGTGTTGTTTGGCTTATGGTAAGAGAATAATAAAATAGGGTTAGATTTTTTAAATTGCCCCTTTAGTATGACGATATCTATCATTGATAATCATTCAGCTCAAGAGCGTTAAGAAATTGTCATAAACTTCATAAGCATCATACAGTAATTTGTTGTAAAAGCTGACGCAAATTTTCGCTTTTTTAACCAGGAAAGCAGTGTTCTTTTTCAATGAAATTGTCACACGTCATTCGGACATATCTTACAATGATTTTGGTATAGGATTAAAGTCTCAAATGTAATTTTGGGCAATATCTGACACTTTACAGGTGCACCTTTAAGGTATTTTGGGGGCTGAATCGCCCTGAGTCCCCATTTTTTTTTTGTCCAGCACTTTTGAGATGAGGTTGCCAACACTGCCCCCAAGTGACTGTGACGTGTAGAGAATTGTATGGCAACAATGCAGCATGGGGGAGGAGGAGGAGGAAGCAAATAAATTGCTTCTTTTGCTCTTGAATCAGGGGGTCTGTTGCACACAATTTACAATTCATTGCAGCAAGTCAAATTCTCTACAAATGCTGGATGATGTTTAGTCTGAAGGCAATGATAACGAGTGAAGTGATCATGTGTATGCTGTTTTGTGCAATGGGGGTCCGGGGCTGTTGCTTGATTATGACATCCAATGCACAAACTGTTCCTTTCACTGAATCAAGCTGAAGTCTCCAAATACTCAAATCATGTTAGTCCAAAGGTACCTTACGCTTGAGGTGATCAGGTGTATGCCATTTTGTGCAATGGGGGTCGGGCTGTTGCTTGATTACGACATTCATTGCACAAAATGTTCCTTTCACTGAATCAAGCTGAAGTCTCCAAATACTCCAATCGTATTAGTCCAACGGTACCATATGCTTGATGTGATCTGGTGTATACTGTTTTGTGCAATGTGGTCCGGGTCTGTTGCTTGATTATACACCATCCACTGATTCGTGCTCGGCCCTTGCTTCATTACGCCAGGTATTCAATAGTGTCATTGCTAAATTACTCTCACATAATCTGCTCTTAAGGCCCGGTCACATATCACCGGATAGTGTAAACGGATGCCCGACGAATTGAACATTTGCGAAGATCAAATTATTTGGTGGTGAAATTCGTCTCCATTGCTTCATGCAAACAACATTCCGCCAGATAAAACAGCGTACAACGTACTTCGCCTGACAAGGAACGGATTATAAGGGAAACGCATACGAACGGAGACAAATGGATTGAACATTTTACTCTCCATCGGGCTTTCGTTTACGCTATCCGGTGATATGTGACCTGGCCTTTAGTAACTGGCACAGAAAAAAGGCCTTCTGACCTTTTTAAGGGATCACTTTGGGAATAAATTTAGAAAATCCTATATAACATCTAGTTTATTTTGCAATCACCTGTATATATACAACTTGTATGTACAATTATATATTTTTTCTTTAGGACATTTCTGAGAGTATTATCTAGTAACTAATTGGTAACTAGAACAGAAAAAAAGTCTTAGAACTGACCTTTATAAGGGATTGGTTTGAGAATAAATTTTGGGAATCCTACATTACATCTAGTATATTTTGCAATCACCTGCATACTTTTTTTCTTCAGAAAAAGTTTCGGAGCATTATCATTTAGTAACTTGGTAACTGGCATATAAAAAGCCTTCTGACCTTTTTAAGAGATTGGGTTTGGGAATAAAGTTAGAAAATCCTACATTATTTTGCAATCACTTGTGTACATTTTTTTTTTTTTGTCAGAAATTTTGCAGAGCATTATCATTTAGTAACTGGGTAACTGGCATACATGTATATAAAAAAAGCCTTCTGACCTTTTTAACAGATCGGTTTGGGAATAAATTTAGGAAATCCTACATTATTTTGCAATCACTCGTGTACATTTCATTTTTTTTTTGTCAGACAATTTTGCAGAGAATTATCTTTTAGTAACTTGGTAACTGACTTTTTAAAGGGATCAGTTTGGGAATACATCTAGCCATTATATATTGTGATATCACCTGTATAAATATGCATGACCTATTTCACAGAGCATTATCTAAAGGATGCCAAAATGTAATTTGTACTGCTAATATTCATTATTGAGTGAATGCCAAAATTTAATTTATACTGCCAATAAAAGCCTACAAAATGTTGCATGTCACAAAGCTCTATCTCCTATCTCTCAAAACTATAAACCGTTTATGACTATTTTATTTTGGTTTGACATGCTCTCAAGTATTTTGGGAACAAGTCCTGAAATTCAAATGGAAATTGAAAAGGTTTTTCTTTTAAGAAATAGCACTCACAGCCAAACAGCTGAATAACAGACATTGTACAAAACACGTGAATATGTATGGGTTGTCGTAAAAACAACAATCATTTTGACGAGCCATCAAGAGGTTTATGAATCCTGCAGCGTCGTGTTTACTCAACACTCTCCACTGAATTTCCGTAACAGCGTGATGCATTTATTGCCTGACCTACAAAAAACACCATGCACATCGCATGTGACTGCATGGAATGTGGCACACGCTTTCCAATCATGGGATCCAGAGTTTAACCCGTTCCCTACGAGTTTCTAAAATCCCCATAGACTTTGTACATAACCCACCCGGTTTTCGTAGTCAAGGGGTTAAAACCAGTGTATGCCTGTTACAGTTGTTGCCACTTAAGTTGCCACTTAAAATGATTAAGTTTGAAGTTTGATAATAATACTTCCTACATGATAAAAATATAACGACCACTGACTTTATTAACACAGTTTTTATAACCATCATACATTTGGCTTCATTAAAGTCATGGACCTATTTAGAAACAGAAAGTTGTTAGATGACACTTATAATGATTACCGTAAGTTTGAAGTCTGATATAATTTCCTATATGAAACTAACATTAACAACCACTGTCTAAATAGTTTTAACATTATTGTTCATTACGGCTTCTGTGAAATGTATATCCTAATCTCTGTACCTACATGTATTTAGTAGAAACAAGATGTCATTAGATGCCATTTAAAATGATCAAGTTTGCAAATTGATCATTACATTTCCTAGACTACTAAATTAGATTTACAGCTTATATTGACACTTTAATAACGGCTTGTGGAGATATTGTAAATAAATTGTAAATGTTGTTTTCTTCTCTTTAATGATACCTTTACATGTATATCAAGGTATATTTGTGATTGTATTCATGTTTATGAATAGTTACTCATATTTTCTTATTATTTTCATACCATTTTGGCAGGTTTCATCAAAATAATCTTGAATTGGTGAAAATGATGCTTATCATTTTGTTTTCCCATACAAATTTCAGTTTCAAATCCTATTCCAGGAATCTTTACCCTTGGGAGTTTATATGAGTGGAAATCTAATCGCGGCTTCTGATCTATTTGTGCCGTCCGATTGATTCTATAGTGAGGCATCAAGGTTTATCAGGGTGTACAATCACATACCAATTAGCAGCGAGACATATAAAGGTATACTGCTGAATAATACATGATGTTTTTGCATCAACTATGTATTCTCCTTTATGTTACGAAGATCTGCTGATACAAGCAATTAGCTTCATGTTTGAGTACGAAAGAGAAATCACCTTTTAAAGGGATCTAGTAACATTGTCAAAATCGACAAAACTTACTATATAGCGGTTCTCACATACATGTACCGTATTGTATTTGTATAAACGGCTCTCACATACAAGTACCTATATAACCAATAGAAGCATGCAACAGGTTTAGGTTTTCCAAATGGTTGAAACGTGTAAATTTGAATGTTCTTCCTGGGAGCATTTCAATTTTCAATTGTGTGCAAAGTTTTGGCGATAGTTAACAAATACCACTTTGCATTTTCATTCATTAATCGGCCATATAACATCCATTTAACATGACATTTTCACATATCACTTGGTCAACATAACTCATAACATAAATGCACATTTCATCAACACATTTTTTTTTTTTGTGCATGTCAATAACGTTACTAGATGCCTTTAAAAGCATGACATCATCACATCTCAGTTTAAATACCAGTTGTCAGTGAGCAAGCAAGACTTCGCAGTGAAAAGGGAAAACGGATCGGCCAAAAACGCTGAATTTATTCAATCGACCAAAAATTTGCATTACCCCTACTAATTAGGTTCTGGGGGGTGTTTCACAAAGATCCAAAGTTGAACGTAACACTTAGTTGGACCTAACAATTATGGAGAGCCATTGGTTTCTTTGTAAAATTGTTGAAACATTTATTTTGAATAGGCATAAAGTTTGATAAAATCAGTTATGTTTGTTATTATCAAGGAGCCTTGAAATAATTGATACATTTTTTGGTTGGAAGTCTCAAATACTTGTTTTTTCTGCTTTTGAATGAGTTTTATTCTAAGGACACAAATGGCTCTCCATAGCTGTTAGGTCCAATTTTGAGTCAAGTTCAACTTAGATCTTTGTGAGACGCCCCCCTGATCTGCAAATATCACCGCACACTGATCACATACTTAGATCTATATTGGGATATCATCAGGGCATGTGCAAAGCGTGTGAAATCTTACGAGGAAAAGTGATTAAGCGAGACAAATTACTGAGAGAAATCAATCAGACAAAGAAAGATGTGCGAAATCTTACAAGATAAACTGGGAGAAATTATTGAGAGAAATCAAAGAGAAAGAGACAGAGAGGAAGAGAGGGTAATGTGAAGGAAGAATTTAGAAAAGAGAGGAAGAATGGAAGGGCGTTTGAAAGATAGAAAGAATGAAAATTGAAAAGGAGAAAGGGGACACATATAAATGGGAAGTGAGAGAAAGATAAAAATACATTTGAAGAGAAAGTTACCAAATAAAGAAGAAGAGCGAAAACAAGTAGAGAAATAGAAGGAATAATTTAGAAAAGAGAGTCCTGAACAGGGGAAGGGCGATTGAAAGATAGAACGAAAGAAAATTAAAAAGGGGAAAGGGGACACAATTAATAATGGGAAGAGAGAGAAAGATAAATACATTTGAAGAGAAAGTTACAAAATAAAGAAGAACAGCAAAGAAGACAAGGAGAGAAAGAGAAAGAAACTCTGCAAGAGAAAAGAAAAGGAAGATAGAATATAAATCTGTTCCCAACTTGATTTTGCAACCCCATAGAGGCAATACAGGGCCCACGAGATCACCTAGGCCATGGGGCAAATGTATGCGGCAGGGGGGGGGGGGGGGGGGGAAAACACAAATATACAAAAAAGAGAAAAGAAACTGGATATAGAAAGAACAAGAACAAGATATTTTGGTTCAAGGGTGCAACAGGGCCAAGGTCACCATCCCTAATTGCACTAGTCATGTGACCAGAGGAACATGGATTTAATTTAATCAAGGGAGTCAAAATAGACATCAGGAGGCTTTTTGAAGAACATCAACCAAAAAAACAACAACATGAAAAACACCATCAAAACTTAGCCTTTGTTCCTCAACCCTAGGAGTGCCATAGTTGAATCGAGTCACAATAATCATAGAATCAGGTATATACTTGATTTGGTACTTAAAGGGAAAGTTGAGTTTTGGTAGAGAGGGCGCTAGACTACTTAATTGGTTTGTGAGGTAATGAAAAACTGAGTGTAAAATTTGAAAGAGCATAATATTTAAACAATAAAATCATCTTTGTTTGATCGAAATCGGTTCAGAAACGGCTGAAATATCCATAAATATAACAATTTGTAATAAACCCGGGGCCCGGGTTTATTAGAGAATTTTGAACCAGCCGTTAAAAATTCAAAAAAATGCTTCCTCTTTTCAAAAAAGTTACAAAATAGGTATTTAAATAGTTGTTGGTTATTTCTCTATCTAATCACTATTTCAACAAAGCATCACATGCACAATATTGTATTCAAAATGGTTGAAACCGATGAGTGTTTAGAGAGCGCCCTCTTACGTTTTAACGGCTCTTTTTGAATGATAACATGATCTTTACTACGTCATTTGTAATTTTGTGTTCCTTTCTAGTTATAACTATTAGTTTGTAATGTAATGATGCAGGTTTTGGTTACTAAAATTCAGTTTCACTAAAACTGTACTCTCCTTACCAGAACTCAACTATCCCTTTAATGCAATCAAGATAAAGATGTGGAATATGTACTCGGACTTCTTCCCAAGCCAAACTCCCTTCCTATTCATTGTAACTGGATAAAGAAATAAGCTATAATACACCCAAACAAACAAACAAACAAACAAACAAACATGTGGAATATGTACTCAGACTTCTTGCCCAGCTAAACTCCCTTTCTATTCATTGTAAGTGAATGAAGAAATAGGCTATAATACACAAACACAAACAAACAAACAAACAAACAAACAAACAAACAAACAGACAAACAAACAAACAAACAAACAAAGATCTTACCGCTGACATGTAGCGAGTTGCCAATCACTTGGACCTTCAGATAGATGCGTCCCCGCTTCTCCGTGTGATCAGCCCCACATAGGTTTGGCACTGACTTCTGACATCGCTTGTGTACGTTCATGTCACATGCTGAAGAAAAACAAAACAAACATTGAAAGAGAATTATTTATTTTGTATTCCTATGTTTGCAATATACTACTACTACTACTACTACTACTACTACTACTACTACTAATAATAATAATTATATATTCATAATCAGTCTTGGAGGTCTCGAGGCCGGCCTCGAGGCCGACTTTGCCAGGCCTCGGCCTCGGCCTTGGCCTCGTAATGCCGTGACTCGGACTCGTCCTCGACCTCGTAGCATGCGGCCTCGGCCTCGATGACTCGAGGCCGGTTCGAGGCCGGAAGATTTCATAGAATCTGGTGAATTTAAGATTCAACATCTATTCACTATTTTGAAGTATTTTCCAATAATATTTCATTAAAAAAAAATAAAAATGTAAATCATACGATTGATAGTTAAGTTCATGCGCAGCTACGACCTACGTACGTACCGTACCCATCGATATCTCTCGATGTAATATAGTACAGTACAGTCAAAGATCCTACATACAGCGCTGCAGCGCTCTGATATACAGCGTGCGCACCCTAGAATTTGAAGATCTTGGTTGTTCAAAATTTTAAACAGCGTTGTTAGAGGGACCGGCTTAAACAGCGTTTTTGGTTGTTTAAAAAGTTGTTTAATTTGTTTTGCTGTGTATGCACAAGGCAAAGTAAGTTACGCAATGGCATGTGATCGATTAGATCATGATTATTCGGTAATACTGAAGTATCTCGAAAATACTTTTGCATTTTCATGAAATTCTCAGTCTTGGAGGTCTTGAGACCAGCCTCGGCCTCGAGGCCGACTTTGCCAGGCCTCGGCCTCGGCCTTGGCCTCGTAATGCCGTGACTCGGACTCGTCCTCGGCCTCGACCATGGTGACTCGGACTCGGACTCGGCCTCGGACCATGGTGACTCGACTACAACACTGTTCATAATCACGCACATCTGTCAGCAGACTCTCAAGGTGCACAATTATCATTATTACCCCGGGTCATCTGGGCACTATTCAAACACGCACATTTATATCTTGTGTACTTTCTCAACTCCCCAGGGAGCATACTTGCTGTGAGCAACCATACTGGCACATCAGGCCAAGGTACCCATTTATACTCCTGGGTAAAGAGCAGCAATGTGAATGAAATATCTTGCTGAAGGACATAAATGCTGGAACGTCAATTGGTTTTGAACCCAGGACTCCGAGATTTGGGGTCAGGCGCCCATCCGATTGTGCCACACCACCTTCACATATAAAAACTCTTTTTGGGGGGGTAACATCAATTTCATAGAATTTCATATCAACAGTAATAATATTTAATGCATCTCTGTATCTCTATGTATTTATGTACATTGTATCTCTCTTTTATATTTTGCTGACTGTTCAAAAATGAGACGTAACTAATATCTGAAAGTTACAATATGAAGACGAGGCTCAAACAGACAATATGGTATGCAGAACTCCATTCAGCCTACAAATCAGCTTAACGTCCGTCTCACTCTCACTCAGCAATATGTGTCTTGAATGTTAGCGTTAAATTCAATTGGCCTTGACACTTGTTGGTACTGGTGCTCCACAGAATTCTGCAACATTTACTTTTCCCACGGCCCACGGCCGGCCGCGAGGCAACCTATGACCACTGACCACTGAGATTTAAATAATTATTTAAGCGCAGTAGAGTATATATTTATTTAAAAAGAAAATATTCAAGTATTTTAGACTATTCATAAATTGTACATGAAGAACATGGAATCTCCTTGATGATAGAAACTATTAATGAATTCAATCAACGTTTCATGCCTTTAAAAGATAACTTTTACAAAAAAATGTAAAAGAAACTAATGGCTTTCCATGGCTTTTCTCTAAGTCCAACTTAGAGATAAGTTAAACTTAGGATCTTTGTGAAACACCCCCCAGACCATGAGCCAATGAGCTTAACCCATTTTCTCTCAAAATGTTTTCATTCCCATAGAATTAATACACATGTTTGTAGAATATACACAACAGGAGGTTCCTCCTAGCAAAAACAGGCTAAGGCTTTCCCCCTTACTCCCAAAAACACAAATGGCAAATGAAATCATTGTCACACAAAAAAGAAGAAGATTTGCAGCGTTTCTTTTGCTACTGTGTGCGTGAATCAATATTTCCATTGATTTTGTCCCCCTTTTTCAATGCCAGGGTATATTTGTTTCCCCCACTTTCAATGCCAAAGTCCATTTGTTTGTTGTTGTTGCTTTGTTTGGCCAGACACATGTCTGGGAGGTATGTTGCTCAGGGCTATAATATTTGCACTATTATTTTGCATTCAAAACAGTTCCTGCTAGGGATTTTCCCTTACAAAGCCAGAATAGGGTAAGAAACATATTTTTGGTAAGGCTGCTGTGCATGGTCTTCTATTGTATTTGTTAGAATGCAACTATAATAAACAGATTCGTGTCGCCAACAGCCCAGTCAGTTGAGTTGAGGCTGTTGATATTTTCCTGAAACCGAAGAATTTACCGCCAAAGGGAGGCAAACATTGCGGTCTACGTGTATATGCAGGTGGTCTTTATAGACAGATTCAATTACCAAAAACCTGCTGATTCTGTTGATATTTTCCAGAAGTTGATCGTTTCGTTTCATCCATCAGACATACCATCCATACAATAGTCAAACCTGTCTATGTACACCACCTAAGGAGACACAAATAGTGGACTTTACAAGCAGGTGACCTTAATACACAGGTTCATAGACATGCAAAGGCTGTTTATATTCTTTTCAGAAGCTGAAACCATGTCCATCAGACATTCCATCCATATTCAAGTCAAACCTGTCTATATATATCTAGACCGCCAAAGAGAGAGAGAGAGAAATGGTAGTCTTTATAGGCAGGTGGTCCTTATAGACAGGCTCATGTACATACAACCTGCCGAGGATGTTGATATATTACAGAAACTAAAGCAAATGACTGCAATGCCTATTTAATAATAACAGTTCCGTTATTCTTTTCCCCTTTGTACGTCTCCCTACTACACCCTACCCCAAGCCCCTACCCCCTCCCAACATCCCTCTTCAACACCCCTTCTATCTCTTGTCCATTACTATGATCACTTGCCCCTACTACATCCTACCCCCTTCCCCTACTAACACCCCTCTCTTCACCCCTTTCACCCCTTCTCAGCCCAACATATTCCATGATCTAACCACAATGCAACACACTTGACAGCTTGGGGAATTAAAGTATTATTAATAGATGATTAATTTTATGATTGATTACATGCTGCGCACAGATTATTTAACAAGATTTGTTCCTAGATGTATGTGTGTGGTGTATGTGTCTGTGTGTGTGTGTGTGAGAGTGTTTGTAAACACCCCCAAATCGGGGACATACATGTGACAAAACACCATCTAATGGCGGACACACCCCAACTGCGGACGTCCGCGGTTAGAATTACAATTAGAAAGCACTGCTTGTCCACGTTTAGAATGTAACTAATTGAACTGCTGCCCGTTCTGAAGCTCATCCCCGATTCGAATGTAAATGTGAAATTTTTGTGTGTATCGGAGTGTGTGGTTTACATCGTGCGTGTGTCGTGATCGGCAAGAAAACTACTATACCGCCCTCATGTGATATTACCTGGATACCCCCCTCCCCCTGGCCTAGATGTGCATTAGCTGCATGAGGAACCCCCCTATCCTTTGTTTTTCGCGAGTCCCCATTTTCCAGGTAAAGAGTAAAGAGTCCCCGTTTGCCGGTGCTTACAAGTATGTGTGTGTGTGTGTGTGTGTGTGTTTGTAAACACCCCCAAATCGCGGACATACATGTGACAAAACACCTTCTAATCGCGGACACACAACAACTGCGGACGTCCGCGGTTGGAATTACAATTAGAAAGTACTGCTTGTCCACGTTTAGAATGTAACTAATTGAACTGCTGCCCGTTCTGAAGCTCATCCCCGATTCGAATGTAAATGTAAAATTTTCGTGTGTATCGGAGTGTGTGGTTTACATCGTGCGTGTGTCGTGATCGGCAAGAAAACTACTATACCGCCCTCATGTGATATTACCCGGATACCCCCCTCCCCCTGGCCTAGATGTGCATTAGCTGCATGAGGAACCCCCCTATCCTTTGTTTTTCACGAGTCCCCATTTTCCAGGTAAAGAGTAAAGAGTCCCCGTTTGCCGGTGCTTACAAGTATGTGTGTGTGTGTGTGTGTGTGTGTTTGTAAACACCCCCAAATCGCGGACATACATGTGACAAAACACCTTCTAATCGCGGACACACAACAACTGCGGACGTCCGCGGTTGGAATTACAATTAGAAAGTACTGCTTGTCCACGTTTAGAATGTAACTAATTGAACTGCTGCCCGTTCTGAAGCTCATCCCCGATTCGAATGTAAATGTAAAATTTTCGTGTGTATCGGAGTGTGTGGTTTACATCGTGCGTGTGTCGTGATCGGCAAGAAAACTACTATACCGCCCTCATGTGATATTACCCGGATACCCCCCTCCCCCTGGCCTAGATGTGCATTAGCTGCATGAGGAACCCCCCTATCCTTTGTTTTTCGCGAGTCCCCATTTTCCAGGTAAAGAGTAAAGAGTCCCCGTTTGCAGGTGCTTACAAGTATGTGTGTGTGTGTGTGTGTGTGTGCATACATGTAGGCATATGCATGGTCATGTGTGTTTGTAACACTTATTAGTATGTGCACTTGTAATATGGGTAAAATACCATACACATTATAGTACTTGAGTGAAGTTATCTAAAGAAGATGGTAACTTACTGCAGCCGTCAATCTACTGATCACCTCCTATAAAGTGCCAAGTACATGACTGCAAGCTTCCACTGCAGTGCTTTATGCATGACTGTGCACATTGGTAATAGTACTAGTAATTAATAATCTTCCCTTTTCATTTGTTCATGATAATTCGATTTTACCAAGGTACATGTAGCTATTTAAAGCAGGCAAGCTCTGAAAAAATAATAGTAGTAATACTAATGTGAAGTGGCATTGTGTACATAAGTCAATCTATTATTAAGTAGACAAAATTTTCTTCAAAAATTGAGCATTAGACTTTCTAAACAATACATCATATTGATAGTCACCCAATTGCATTGAACTTTGACCATGCATTTAAATGTTGGTTGGCACTAGGGATTATTTCATTGGCAGCTTTAGGATTAAATGTGATCTTCGTGAAAGTATATTATTGTCTGTGACTGTGTGTTTGTATCTATCTACGCATGTGTGTGCATGCATGTGCATGTGCATGTATGTATGTCTGCGTGTGTGTGTGTGTGTATGTGTCAAAAAAAAATTTTAAAATAAAAAAAGTGTACGTGCATGCATGTGGGTGTGTGTCTGTTTACATGTTTTTTTGTTTTCTTTGTAGTAGTAGTAATAAACTCACTGATTATACCAAGCAGTAATAAGTCATAGCACTAAATGTCACTTCAAAAGGTCCACAAGCTCCAATTAACACGACCCAGTCGCTTAACATCCCTTCAATAAACTTCATCATAAAAACCCATGATTTACAAACTCTCATGTCCCGCCTTTTCGAAAGTGGATGATTTACAAATTCTTGAATCTGCCCTTTCTCAAAGTGGACGTTTTTACAAGAAGGCAATAAAAAGTCTGATTTGTATAACGCTGCTCTAACATGCTTAATGCCAATAGTTAGCAGGGGGTAATAAAAAGTTACAAACTCGGGTTCCTTCCACGCTTTCCTGACATAAACATAAACGAGGCGTGACATTTGCACAGTTGACGGCCCTAGAAGTAACTTTAACCCGTTCCCTACGAGTTTCTGAAATCCCCATTGACTTTGTACACAACCCACTCGGTTCCCGGAGTCAAGGGGTTAATAAAACTCTTTCAGAACTGAAAATGCAACATTGAACTGCATTTTACTCATCATGCCAATGGAGTGGTAATACTTTGGCACCTTTTTAGTATGTTAAGACTTAAATCTAGATGAGAGTGGCATTTAGAAACAAAATTTTATCAGATTGTAAAGTGAGAAGAGAACAAAGCCCGCTACATCTGCCTTTAATGTATACTAGAGAGGGACAGCAACTTCAACCGAATGGACAAATGACATAAAATTAATTAAAGAAAATTTGAGAAGAGAAGGGAGAGATAGCAAACTACTAGATTTAGACATCATGTATAGTCTGCAGAAAATATATTACAGAAAATGTGAATAAATGCACAACATTCTGCTCCCTATCGTTTGGTGAAATAGACAGTTGTAAATTAGTGTTTACTTATAAATAAATAAATGTATCCTCACATTATCTTTTCATCCTTTTTTGTCACATTCCTGATTTCCCAAGGATAAGTAAGCTAACAAAAAAAAGGGAGGCAGATTTCCAAAGAAAGCTTATTCACCTTGTAGAGATTTATATCTCTAGTCACGCTATCAAGCTTGCAGCTTATTGTGACTTCCCATGCAACTTTCCTACTATACTGTATACTATTATGTTGTATAGTTATTCTTTATTTACTTATTTTTTATACAATTGTTTAATGTACTTAAGCACAATTGTGATATTCATGATTTGTATTATATGTTGTTAAATAATTGTTTTGTATTTATGTTATGTTTTGAAGTTGCAAAATAAATGAAATGAAATGAAATATTACCTCAATGAATTTCCAACCATAATATCTGTTCTAGACATCTCCAAAACTCATATTTTATTCATAATTTTTCTAGGCACACCCCATTTGAATAGTCCCTCTGGTATTTATTTATTTCATTTATTTATTTATTTATTCATTCATGGTATTTAATTTGAACACATATATGGCAGCAAACAAGCTGAATTGCTCGTGCTGAACATTCCATTGAATAAAAAACAAACAATGTAATTCATGTATCTGAAAAACTGCCTTTTTGGCTGATCGAGGGCTTTTTTACCATGTTTAAATAAAATAAACCAAACGCGAACCATAATTGTGAAATTATAATTGTGAAATTTTATGGTATTCTCTTTCACTGGGTGGGCAAGATCGAATCTCACTCACTTTCATTTTTTCTCAAGAAGCTTCAGCTCAAATAATTTGTTTCTTCAAAGAATAATCATTAAAGCCATTCACCACAGGAACCTAGTGCACCATGTATGAACTCTGGGGAAATGCAGAATCTAGAAGACAAAGGGTTAGCTGCTTCTTAGTTACATATTTCTTGCACTTTTTAAAAACTCAATCATCAACATTTTCTTAAAGGGATCTAGTAACTTTGTTGACATGTGCAAAAAGTGATGAATGGTTGATGCAATGTATATTATTGTTATCTCATATGTCCACAGGGTATTGTGTGAAAATTTCAAGTCAAATGGACATTGCATGGTCAAGTAATGAGCGAAAATGCAAAGTGATATTCAATAACTCACTGCACTCACTTTGTACACAGAAGAAAAACTCGCCCGGAGTTTTTCTTATCTGAATACTTTGATCGTACATATCTTTGTAACGAAAGGGAAATTTGAAAAACCGAAACCTGTCCCATGATTTTATTGTAAATACGAATACAACAAGGTATGAGGGAACCGCTAGAATGAAAATTTTATTTTGAGGATTTGGACAATGTTACCCAGTCCCTTTAATAAAGTCAGCTCAAAAGACTAATTTCCATGAGAAAAATCAACACCTTTCATTAAAGCACCTAAATTTCACATTTCATCTCCTTTTCGTTCTCTTCCCTCATAATTTCTATCTGACAATTGCTCTAATTACTTTTTACCTCAATTCACACCTTCTAAATTGCAAAATTGTACATTTAGGAGTTGAAATATCAATAGATGTACATGTACATGTACTTGATTGGATGTATGGAGATATTGTGTGCAACCAATTGCCTCTAAATAAATTAGCGAAGGACCTTGAGATTAATGCCCAGTTATTTATTCCTGTAAGTGGCAATTAACAACGGAGAAATGTCTTTTATAATGGATAAATTCATAAAAGATGGAGAAATTCATACAAAGATATGGAAAAAATTGATTGAGCAATTTCTCATTGATTGAAATGATTAGAAATTTCTCAATAATTGACATGATTGAATCACGAACGTTTTTTTAATAGGAAGTCAGCACATTTCACGAGAAAAATGAAACGAGTATGGGACTCTACATATGATGATGTGATTATCATGCCTCACTGGCTGGAGGCGAGCAACGCACCTTTATCCTCTTCCATCATCATCGACTGCCGAGCTATAAATAAATCCTGAATGGAAATATTCCATCCAGGTATTAAATATCAACCCCTTTCATATCGCGAGTCTGACGGTTTCTGAATTTTTTCCGGGGAACGGGTATAACTTTTCAATTGGAAAATGCATGTACCGTGTCTCACTGTTTCTCTGTAGTTGCTATTGGAAACAAAATAAATACATACTATTAGCGGTAGACATCCATGTCATGCGTAGTAGGTCAGGGATTCAAGTCCCCAAGTATCATACCAATGAGTTAGCAAATATCACTTTGCATTACTCGGGTACATAACATCAATTTAACATGGAATTTTCACTAATCAATCAGTGGACATATTTTATCAGATCACAAAAATACACATTTTATCAACCATTTGTTAGTTTTTGCATTTGTCAACATAGCTACTCAGTCCCTATTATGCCAAGCCTACTGATAGAGCAGTGTTTATCACTGAAGTGGCTCAAGATTGCTAAATTGATGTCATTACTATTATCATTATATTCCGAAAAGGTTTAAATTTCAAACCTCGATATGAAAAGGGTAGTGGGGGCAAGAGACGGGAGTTAATAATGACGTGAAAGGAAGGGAGAACCAAGGTGTATGTATGGAGCAGAGTTGGTAAATTAAATTGACTTTTCCCTCGTAGCGGCAAATGATGCGGCGATGGCCGACTCTACCTCCAAATGGTGGGCTGCACTGGTTTGTTTTTGTTCTAGAGTTATGGACGGCCAAGGGAAATACCTTTGAGACTAGCCACTAGATATATGAGATGGTCACTAAAGATTATATCGAAGGTCTTCTGGTCAATTTTGTGATCCGATATTAATTTGAGAATCCTTAAGTGAAAGTAACACATCCTTATAAGTTCAATCCTTTAAAAAAAATATATTGTACATGAACACGTAGGAAAATGAGCTATTACTTTACATGTATGTGAAAACACCAACAAAAGTTAAAACTGCAGGAATAACTTAAATTCAAACTGATATATACAAAATATGTATTAATCTATGGCACCTGTACTATCTTCTATTTAAATCAACAGTTGTGTGTCAGTGTTGTTTTATATATTTATATATTCTTATCACTTATTGTTGCCATATTTAGGATAATGACAGCAAGTAAGTGATAAGAAAAAAAATAAACCAACAAAAGTAACCACACAGACAAGCAACTGTTGATTTACATAGATAGATAGTACAAATACCATAGACTGATCCATGCATGCACTACATGTACATGTATATATATAGAATTTGAGCAGGAGTCTGGTAGAGGAGGACACAATCCTGACACATCTGTGTGGGGGTGGATGCTGGTTGCCTAGCAACTGATTAATGGCATCTACCAAGCTCATCCTTCTTCATCTTATCATCTACATGTTCCCATCCCCCGCATGGATGTTGCACTTTACATCTAGAGATTATACATGATAAAACCAGGCTCCTGTAGACTTGTGGAGAGAAAGATTTCTTAATCCATTGCCCACAGGAACCTGGTGAGCTCTGTATTAACATTATGGGGATTGCATGATGTACGACTCAACAGAATAAATACCAAGTGTCATTTGATACCTTTCTGATTAGGGATCTCTTTTATTGGATATCGCTGAGTACCTCTAATCTGTGAATTGTATTGCTGAGATTATCTGCAGTTGTACATCAACCCAATACCCCGAAGAAAGTTCATTATCATCTATATTTTCCTACTCTAGATAATTATAGTTATCATCATTGCGACTCCAATAGTCCTGAATTACATCAACCTGTTCACTTCAAGTTTCTGAAATCCCCATACACTTTGTACACAACCCACCAGGTTCTCGTAGTCATGGGGTTAAGTCATGGGGTTAGTCATTTATTTTTACCCGTTACTCATACTGAAGTTCGAAATATAATTTGTTCCCTGAAAAGAAACAAAGCTTGTGGTTTTGATGATATTCCGGTTGGTATATTGATGGATGCTGTTAATTGCGTTTCTCACCCATTGGCTTATATAATAAACTTATCAATTTCAACTGGTATATTTCCTGATAAATTGAAAATTGCAAAGGTAATTCCTGTACATAAAAAGGGTAGTACAGACACACCTGGTAATTTTAGACCTATTTCTATTTTACCTGTTTTAAGTAAAGTATTTGAGAAAGTGGCAAATAATAGATTGATTAAGTTTTTTAATGATAATACTGTTTTGTATGAGCACCAATATGGATTTCGTTCTGGTTATAGTACTAAATTATCATTAATAAATCTGTTAAAGCAAATTTGTCATGATATTGATCAGGGTAATACAACGGTTGGACTCTTTTTAGACTTTGCTAAAGCGTTCGACACCATAAATCACAATATATTATTATATAAATTAGAGCATTATGGTGTGAGAGGAATGCCTCTAACTTGGATGAGGAACTATTTATTTAATAGATTTCAATTTGTTGATTATGATAATATTCATTCAGACAAACTACCAATAACTTGTGGAGTTCCCCAGGGATCTGTGTTAGGTCCAACGTTATTCCTTATTTATATAAATGATCTTCCTAACTCATCCGATTATTTTAATTTCCGTCTCTTTGCAGACGATTCTAGCTTATTTCATACTTTTCAGGGTGTAGGAGATGCTATTAATTTGATTGAGATGGAAAATGATATTGATTTGATAATGACTTGGTGTAAAGAAAATAAACTTACTATTAATACTACGAAAACTAAGTACATCATATTTAAAAGTAGGTGCAGGATAATTGATGTTCTTGGTAATATTGTAATGAATAATGAAACAATTGAAAAAGTTCCTTACACTTCATTTGTTGGAGTTAATATTGATGAAAATGTAACATGGAAGAAACAAGTTGATTCTGTTTGTGTCTCCTTGAGAAAGAACATAGGTGTATTATATAGAATACGAAATTTTGTGCCTAAAAGAATTTTAAAATTGTTGTACTTTACACTTGTTGAACCACACATTACATATGGCCTAGAAGTCTGGGGTGGAACTTATCCGTCGTATTTAATGAATATATGTTTGCTTCAAAAGAGAGCCATGCGTGCAATATGTTTTAAGAGTCCAAGGGAGCACACAGCTCCATTATTTATGGAATTATCTGTCCTTAATATTTTTGATTTATATAGATATGTCATAGGAACAGTGATGTATGATTTGATAAACGATAAATTCTCACAAAGCTTAGTTACTTATTGTACTCGCATTGATCATTGTTATGATACTAGAAGTAAAAATGACGATAAATTTAAAATAGTTCCAGTAAAATTAGAATTAGCAAAGCAATCCATTTCATATATCGGACCAAAAATATGGAATGAACTTCCAAATAATTTAAAAAGTAAAATGTCAAGACACACGTTTCGTAAATTGCTTAAAGGTTATTTTTTAGATTCGAAATGACCCTTTTCCATTTGTATATGTATGTTCGGCATTCTTGATTTTTTCTGTATTTTGTATATAATTCCAATATTTATTTAATGCATATTTTATAAGGGCTAGACCAACTAGCATTTTGTGCTATTACTAGTTCCTTTTTTACCAATAAGTTTTAATTTTGTGGAATCTTTGTATTATATTGTCAATGTTTTTTGTTGTTGTTTCAATTGGTAAATAAATTTCATTTCATTTCATTTCATTTCATTTCATTTCATTTCATTTCATTTCATTTCATAAGGGAATGGCAGTGTACATGAATGGGGGGGGGGGGGGGCTGCATCTGGGTAAACTACTTCCTAGCAATGGACGAATGTTCTCCTTTTTTTATAGCAACGCCTCTTGCAACAAATACTGTGATACAATATAGCTCATAGCTCGAGGCATGTGGGCCATTTAGGAATGAAAGATAATTATAATACTTACTGTACTCAAACGGTCTTCAACGGGTTAAGGATAACAGAGTGGCTATGCATGGGATGGAATTAGGTTACCTGTTCCCTACTAGATTTTGTAATCATCACAAAGTTAATACAGGGCTCACCAGGTTTCCGTAAGCAAGGGGCTAACTACCATCTAGCTGTGGAAGGAAGATTTCCCCCATATCGCAGCGCCCCTTGTAACAAATCCTGCGAGATGGGGGGCATGTTGGGAAGTTCCGGAATTAATTATCATCAACAGACCCAAATTGTCTTGAACCGGTTAAGTCTATAGGCATGGCAATCCATGAACAGTGGACAGATTGGCTTAACTACCTCTCGCTACGAAAGGATGATTTCCCCATATCCTCTTGGAACTAATCCTCCGAGATGGGGCATATGGGGGAGTTGCAGCATTAAAGAGTTAATTGTCATCTATAGACAAAAACAGTTTGGAACAAGCTAAACATATGGGAATGGAAATGTCAAAGGATAGAATGGAAAAGCAAAGAAGGGAATAGCTTAACCACCTTCTAGCAATGAAGTGACGTTCTCCCCTATTGCAAACCCCCCTTGTTACAAATCCTGTGAGATGGGGCACGTGTGGGGAGTAGCATAGGAAGAAAGACTTAATTATCATTATCTTGAATGGGTAAAATCAATATGGGGAATGTAATATCAAAGGAAAGAATGATTTAACTACCTTCTAGCAATAAAAGGACTCTCTCCCCCTATTGCAACGCCCCTTGTAACAAATCGTGTGAGATGGAGGCATGTGGGGAGTTTAGGAAGAAAGACTTAACTATCATTTTCTTGAATGGATGAAATCTATATGGGGGAATGTAATTTCAAAGGAGAGAATAATTTAACTACCTTCTACCAATGAAAGGACGTTCTCCCCTATTGCATCGTCCCTTGTAACAAATCCTGTGAGATGGCGGCATCCGGGGGACCTTCAGGAAATGCAGAGCACGCAACCACTTACCCCCTGCTCAAGGCTAGGTGGCTAGAATCGGCAATGATTCGTGGCCAGAAAATGGTATGAGAGAATCATGCGCCTCAGAATTTAGTTTACCTAGATAGATGGCGCAATAGAAGTACTGGGGGGGGGGGGGGGTGGGGGTGTTTCACAAAGATCCTAAGTTGAACTTAAAGTGATCCAGGTAAAAACTCCACGAAAAATATTTGGAGCTTCTTCGTTTCTCTTCTGCCGTGTTGTTTAGCTTATGGTAAGAGAAGAATAAAATAGGGTTCGATTTTTTCAAATGTCCCTTCAGTATGAAGATAATTATCATTGAAAATCATTATTTCAAAAGCGTTAGCTAACGGTTTTGATAAAAAGTACAATTGTCGTCGCTGAACACGTCCTGCCAGCGCGCGTGGGAAATTTTCCCGACCCACTGAACTTTGAGCCTAGCGTGCGCAAATTCCATGAATTCCGTACCGTCTGTAGCTGTATACACGGGTGCGGATATCGTCAAGATCAAACGGATGATTATTACTGCGACAAATCTACAACAGACCATCAGTATTCGGTGATAAAATATGAACTCAATATTCGTTTTTTTCACTAGGTAAACAGTGTTCGTTTTCTTTCAAACTTTCACAAATCTTTCAATTCTATTTTACAATGATATTGATATAGAATTGAAATCTCAAATGTCAGTTTGTGCAATATCTGACACTTTACACAGATCACTTTAACTCTAAGTTGGACTTTAAAATTATAGAAAGCCATTGGTTTCTTTTAAAAATGAGTTGTAAAGGTTCTTTTAAAAGGCATAAAATGTTGATTCAATTCACCAATATTTTCTAATATCAATGAGATTTCATATTCTTTGTGTAAAATTTATGAAAAGTTGAAAATACTTCCATTTTTGCTTTGGAATATGATTTATTCCAAGGCTACAAATGGCTTACCATAATAGTTAGGTCCAACTTAGAGTTAAGTTCAACTTAGGATCTTTGTGAAACACCCCCCTGGACAAGTAAGAAAGTAAGCAAGTAAATATGAGATGGAGGAACAGAGAGGATGGAATGGGGAGGTAGGATGAGAAAGGAGGACACAAAGGATGGGTGATGAAAAGATTGTAGGGATACAATGTAAGAGTTTGTATTCCAAAATGCAATAATACACATAATACACATTTAAACCCGATCACCTCGAGATTCTGAAATCCACATAGACTAATAGTACACTGCCCACTCGGTTCCCATAGTCAAGGGGTTAACCTGTTCCCCAGTGTATTTTTGTTAATCCCCATATAACTATAATTACAGGACCTACAAGGTCATGCAGGCAATGGGTTAATTATTCAAGTGATAGAGTGGACGAGAATAATGGAGAGGGGTAGAGATAGAAAGAGTGATAGAGAGAGAGAGATGGAGCAGAGGGAGGGGAAGAGAGTCAGCTCAGAGAAGAGAAACAGAGAATCCTAGATATAATGAAATAATAATAAACAGTTCTTCTATAGCACATATCACACCAAGGTTTGGGTCTCTATACGCATATAAAGAAAGAATACAAATTAGAAGGGGATGAATACAGAGTAAGTAAGTGAGATACATAAAATAGACTGAGAGAGACAGACAGAGAAAGAGAAGAAGTGTAGAGAAATGTGTGGACAGGGCGGAAGCGTTGAAAGAGTATTGCGGTGGGGTCAATTACTTTACCTAGAAGCATTGTTTCTCTTATGAAATAATACATTGTAAGGTACACCCTTACATATATACGTTGCTAGAAGATAACATCCCTAGGATAAAAGTATATTCTGGAATTAATCAACAAAATATAGAGAGAAGAAAATCTATATGTATGTACTCTAGCTATAACTGTTCCCACAGCTTAGAAAATAAAACATTGTGAGAATTATCCCGAGGTGTACAAACAAATCCAACATCCTACTTTCTCTTGAACTAACGAGCAACCGTAACAAGTGGTGGCATGCAAGATTCATTCCACGAATTGTGTCTGTATTCTAGACATAGTCAACAGCGCGGGATAGAAAGCCTAACAGCTTTCGATCTGTATGCTAGGCATTGCTAGTTGCTACTGTGTGTGCGAAACATCCTGGGGCGAATTAACCCAAACTCTTGATCTATCCCTCACCGCGGTCATTCAGTACTCCACACGGCATAAGGGTGCACTTATGATCCTTTCTTCTTTGTTTTTGCATGAAAGCTTGATTCAAGAACCATGTCCGTGTATTGAAGTGGAAAAACACTAATAATGTATGTATTCCCGTGTATGTGCAATACATTGATATGATATATCTTTTCTGGAAATAGTAATAATTCAGTCTGGAAATGATGATGATTCATCCACAAATAGTTCACTTTGCCAGAAATGGGTGATGATTTTTCGTGAATATTGTTTTTTTTCTTCCACATTTTTTATTTTTTTTGGGGGGGGGGGGGGGTGCAGCCCACTTAGCCCCCCCCCCCCCCCCCCATACCATGTATGCCTATGATACTGTGCAAGCTGTAAATTGCTAGTGTCCACTGGTCATTCGAGTCCCTATCTCTAGATAGTTATTAGTTCTGCGCCATCACACAACACCCGTCGAGCCGAATGATATCAGAAAATAGCCGCCACACATGGCTGACCGCCAAACAAACATGCCGGCCATTGCGCTTAATATGGATCCAGCGGCACGCATTCAAGCATTTCTGATTAAGTGCACGGTCTGCAAAGTGCTGTAAAGTTCCAATCTTCGAGAAATATCGAGTGAAATGTACTATCCTAAAACGTATCTGTAAAGACCATCCAAATAATGCAGAAAATGCTTTCTTTATGAGTGTGGGCATATTTTATTTTTTAATAATGTTGTGAATAAGTGCAATTAAAAATTCAAAAGCAATTTGTGTTTCATGACAGAGTTGAGTTTAATCATGAAGTTGTGAGCGATCGCCACTCAAAGTTTTCTGCCATAGGCCTTCGGTGGTTTTCCAACAATGAAGAGGGTTTCAGGGATGAACCATCGACAGATGGGCCCCTAGCTCAGTCGGTAGAGCACCGGTCTAGCAATCCGGAGGTGTAGGGTTCGAATCCCGGGGGAACCCAATTATCTTTGTTCCTTCTTCATTTATATACAAGGATTAACTTACATGCAATTTAGGTTTTCTAGGGATGCTAGAAAATAGCTAATGTAGCAGTCACACCGCCAAACCGAATCCAAACCGACACAAGACCGAATAATTCGGGGACGTTTCGGGGACGTGCGGGGTGCTAGCGGTTTGGTGTCGGAGTGGTATCGGAATCGTCGGTCTCTTTTGTTGTGACTGCTAATCCCAGTTCGGGCTCTTGTCGGTGCCCGATAAAGTGGAAGTTCGGTCTGGTTTCGGTTTGGATTCGGTTTGGCGGTGTGACTGCTACATTACAGGTGGTTCGGATTCGTTAATCAGATGAGCGTTGCCACCTTGTGAACGCCTTGTGCACAGTGCGTAATGCACACTCACACAGTGTTATGCAGTCCGCACAAACTATAGGCTAGTTCAAAATGTCGACTGGCAGTGGAACCATCCCCACGCTTGATAACCTTTAAAATATGCATTGATAATGTGCATACTGTGTCTGTATATTAGTGGTTGTTATTAAGGGGCAGACCAACAGTGTGCTAAATATACTCCATGGAGAAATTGGGGTAAAGCGTTTGATTTACATTTCCCCCATTATGTATCTGGGTTAACCATAAGTAATCATTCTCTTCAAGCCGTTAACCAACCTTTGGCAAATCAGCTTTGCATAATGCATGGCCTGGAGATTACTGGAAGATTTGTGATCGTAAAATACCGAAATAGAACAGTTTATGACAAATTTGAAATGATGTATGTCCCCCCGAGTGCTGTGGTAATCCCAAATAAAAACTTAAAAATTGGAATTGAGTTCAGTCTCCCTAAGATTTGGAATAAGCGGACCCTATAAACATAAACTTTAAAAAAAGAAAAGTTGGAAAAGTTTTCAGTAATTCCAAAAGCTCTAGATAATTAGCCCACATCTAGACCCAAAAGACAGTTTGAAGTCCCCATTTATCATAAACAAGAGCCCCAGGGGGGCACGACGCTCACCTGAGGTCAATCAATTCACATCTGGCGCATGTTCTCTCTGGCACCCTCAGAAGATATGAAATCAGTTGAAATCATGCCAAAATCTATAATGTGATGTACTATTTAATCAATAACTTTTGATCCCCTGTACCTAACATTATGATTTACCATAATGTTTGGGTGAATCATAAAAAAAGACAGACACACATATAAGACAAAGCTTAACACATTTCACCAGCCACTGACCACTTCAGCATATTAACCCCACTCACATAGGGACCCTATGGGGCCATTCTGCGATATGACAACTTGCATTGTCATTTACCGTAAATCTCCGTGTGTACGGCGCACTCGTGTATAAGGCGCACCCCCTACTTTCTAAAAAAAAGAAATTTTGTTTTGGGACACACCATTATAGCACATTTTGTTCCTCTACCCCTAAGGATGATTCCTGTCAAGTTTGGTTGGAATCCAATCATTGGTTCTTGAGAAGAAGATGAAAATGCATATTTCCTATGGTAGGGCCCCCCAAAAAATGTTACCCCCACAGGGCCCTTATGGGGCCACCCAAAAACATCTTGTGAACAACTTTCATTCTTCATCAATAGAGGCATCTACATATGAAATATCAGGTCTGTCATACTTCTGGATCTTGAGAAGAAGATGTTTAAAATTTACATATTTTTTACACTTGGTGCCCTCCTCCAGGGCCCCCCTGGGGGCCACGCCCACCATTTTAGCAACTTTGGTTCCTCTACCCCTAAAGATGATTCCTGCCATGTTTGGTTGGAATCTAATCATTGATTCTGGAGAAGAAGATGAAAATGTATATTTCCTATGGTAGGACCCCCCAAAAAACTGTTACGCCCACAGGACCCTTATGGGGCCACCCACAAAAATCTTGTGAACAACTTTCATTCTTCATCAATAGAGGCATCTAAATATGAAATATCAGGTCTGTCATACTTCTGGATCTTGAGAAGAAGATATTTAAAATTAACATATTTTTTACACTTGGTGCCCTCCCCCAGGGCCCCCCTGAGGGCCACGCCCACCATTTTAGCAACTTCGATTCCTCTACCCCTAAGGATGATTCCTGCCATGTTTGGTTGGAATCTAATCATTGGTTCTGGAGAAGAAGATGAAAATGTATATTTCCTATGGTAGGGCCCCAAAAAAAACTGTTACGCCCACAGGGCCCTTGTGGGGCCACCCACAAAAATCTTGTGAACAACTTTCATTCTTCATCAATAGAGGCATCTAACATATGAAATATCAGGTCTGTCATACTTCTGGATCTTGAGAAGAAGATGTTTAAAATTTACATATTTTTTACACTTGGTGCCCTCCTCCAGGGCCCCCCTAGGGGCCACGCCCACCATTTTAGCAACTTTGGTTCCTCTACCCCTAAAGATGATTCCTGCCATGTTTGGTTGGAATCTAATCATTGATTCTGGAGAAGAAGATGAAAATGTATATTTCCTATGGTAGGGCCCCCAAAAAAACTGTTACGCCCACAGGGCCCTTATGGGACCACCCACAAAAATCTTGTGAACAACTTTCATTCTTCATCAATAGAGGCATCTAAATATGAAATATCAGGTCTGTCATACTTCTGGATCTTGAGAAGAAGATGTTTAAAATTTACATATTTTTTACATTTGGTGCCCTCCCCCAGGGCCCCCCTGGGGGCCACGCCCACCATTTTAGCAACTTTGGTTCCTCTACCCCTAAATATGATTCCTGCCAAGTTTGGTTGGAATCCGATCATTGGTTCTGGAGAAGAAGATGAAAATGTAAAAAGTTTACGGACGACGGACGACGCACGACGGACGACGCACGACGCACGACGGACGACGGACGACGGACGACGGACGACGGACAAAAAGCGATCACAATAGCTCACTTGAGCCTTTGGCTCAGGTGAGCTAAAAACCTTAAAATTGAGTGCTTAAGACCACTTGTAAGCCCACATTAGACAGGTCTACAAAAAAAGGTTTTTCAGTCCCACTGGGATCTCTGATAATCCCACATATGTACATCATAATATACAAACATTCAAAACTAGAACAGAGTTCGGTTTCCAACCACTAAAGCCTCGAAATGTAATATTCATTTTTTGTTATTGAAGTTCTTTGAATGCATCTGGGAGTTGTATGCATATAACACTCTTAACCCCTTTCCATCTCAGATTCTGAAATCCCCCTAGACTTTATACATATCGTACAACAGGTTTCAGGAGACAAGGGATTGAAATGGTTAAAACGCGTCACAACTATAGGTACATTAAAATCTGTGAATTTGTTGATTCCTTTGGTTTAAATTTGCATCATAACACTACTTTACTTTACCCTTTCTTTACTTGGGAACCAGGTATACCATGCATTTACCCCATTGGAATTGCAAGTCAGGATAAAAGGGGTTATGTTGTGTGTGGGTTTTTTTTTACTCCGGAGATCTCATAATCCTAAGATTAGCATTCACGATCAGCCCCTAAAGCCACAAGAATTGCATATATTTCAAATACAAACTACATCACTTTGCGTTCTACTCTGATCTGGTTTTCTACAATATTTTTCTTTTGAAATTTTCTAACAAATACAGATAAGTGTCATTTCAAACATTTTGAAGATAAGCTACTTTCATAAAAGACAAAAATTATATTTTTTCAAATAACTTACTCTTTGCTAGATATATCAAGGTTTATCTTTGAAGATACATTGAAAGTATCATTTCTTTCCTATTTTCATCATATCTCAAAAGGTTTAATCACAAATAATCTAGAATTGGTAAAAAAAAAACTTGCATTTATTATTTTCTGTATAATATGGATAACCCTTTTAACGCACTCCTCAATCAATGTAAAAATTAACCTATTGAAGACTTAACCTGCAATATATCAGGCTGATGTGTTATGTGTTATACTAAAATCAGATCATACATGTATTCAAGGGGGTAATGGCTTTAGCCAAGTGAAGAAATACAAAGAGGCTCAAGACGTGTTAGCCCCTGAAATGCCCAAAAGAGCCAACAAAATCATAAAGGAACCCCGATAAATTTGCATAGAGTTCAATGCAAAACAAATTTTAGAATTCTATTTTTAAGCAGGCAAGCTTGAAATGTAGCCCCCAAACATTAAATCAAATATGTTCCCATATTTAAGGAGTTAATGGCCCTATAATCCTCAAAGGCAGCTCTGTCAACAAATTATCCCTGTGATATGAGGCATGGTACATTCTGCTGGGTGATTATTGTCATGATGACAAATGAGACCCAAAAATTGAGTAGTACCAAATGCTTATATTGCATCTTCCAAAGACCCCAGCCAAAAATATATATCGGGCTCCGATTTCAACTCATCAAAATTTTCTCCTTTGCTTGATGATGAAGTTGATGGACATGGATGGTAAACAAACTGTAAGAAGATAAATTGAGAATATATATCTATAGAGACTTGTCAAAATGAATGCGCAATTAGAAAATGGGGCACTGCTCAAAAAGGGAAAATATAGACAAAAGTATTGAAGAAAACCGAAGTGGACATGTATTTCCATGACATGAACATTTAACCCACTTTTCCATTTTTTTTTTTTTTTTACAAAATGGATGACTGCTCTAAAAAAATAAAATAAAGAAGACCAGACAATGTATTGACGAAAACAGAAAGAGTTTCCACTGAAACGCCTACACCGTATTTTGTTCTCAACGTGAATGCACAAATTAGGATCAATAATAAGAATTCTGATAAACTCGAGAAGCATTTGAAGCCTGGCATTGTCTGAAGTTCATTGCCATTCGGGGAAAACACTCGTATTGCCATCAAATGTCTCTTTTTATCAGTATCTCCCTAGATTTTATGTGACCAGATCGATGCCTCAAAACTCTTATAAAGGCGCCAAACATAAAGCTAACAAAATTGAGAAAATGGGTGACTTTATTTATTTACTACGTATGTGTTACATATTATTTGTAAAAACATACCAAGCATTAGCATGTATGTTTGCCTGTATTGGTGTTTCATTTTAGGAATCATTTTAAATAGCTTTCAACACGATTTACATCTGAATTTTAGGCCAATATGTACAAACTTCGTCAGCAGCATGAAAAGTTTGAAGCATTACAGTGTCTAATATTCATTGCATTTCAAGGAAAACAGCCGTCATCAGAAATTTCTTTCCATTATTAGATTAATACAAAGCTCACCATGAAATGAACAAATTTACTACTAAAATACAATTTTAAAAACTAGGACAACAATTTGTCTTTAGCATTTCAAGCCTTGGAAAGGCAGATAATAATCACTATTCCAGGAAAGATGTCTGTGACAACACCATTATCATCTTCAAGCCATTCGAAATTGCAGCAAATTTACACAAAACGAAGCCACTTATCTTTGAGTACATGGGACTGTGTATCATCACCCGGAGGGTATAACATGGAATTATCTTACAAACACTTGAAATAACCCGCCCACAAGAAGGAGAATCCTAATCAAGTTCCTTAAAGGAAGTAAAGATTGCTATGCATGAGCAATGTCAACATCAGGGGGTGGTGTCTAAATAGTTGTGATCCATCGCAAAGTTGAGATTAAAGTCTGAAAATGCGGCCAAATGTGCAAATCTGCTCGGCTCAAATGCACACACTTTCTGACTTGCATTTAATAGCAACCTTCCGATTGATTCCAACTCTTTACGAAACACCCCGTAATGCAGAATAGGTTTACAAATATTCTCAAAGGATTTCTTCCCCTTGATTATAGTAACGCACGCACAACCATCTAGACTAGATATGAACATACTATACTTTCATTGAACATGTTACAATTACACCCGTCTTTATAGTAGCAACCTGTCTTTAGCAGCCAGCCAGCTTTATAGTGGCTACTAGAAATTATCCTTTGTAGAAAAAAACAGTTAAAACAAATTTAGGATATACAGAACAATATCACATTTTATCATAATTCGTTGCCTACGGGAACCTGGTGTGTCATGTATGAACCCTTTGGGGATTATAAAATCTAGTAGAGAAAAAGGATAGTCAATTATCTTTCATGTAATGGATACAAAAACGGGGGAACAACTCTCTACAAAGTGACATTCATACGGTACATTGCTATTCAGCCCCTGGGTATGATTCCTTTCCTCAATGCTAGACAAACACACATCCACGTTTCTCTCGCTCATCAACAGGGATGCAGGAAAAACAAGCGTCCTTGTTTATTTTGTCTTTCCTTCTCCGTCCACCCGTGCGGGGATTGGGCTACGCGCACCTGTTTGCACGATCCATTTCCAAATGAATGGTTCAATAAAGGTCAGTCTAAAGAGATATGTGAGGGAGAGCATTAAAGGGATCTGGTAGAAGTAGCAATGTCCAAATCTACAAGCTTACTTGGAAAACTAGTGGTTCTCTCATACCTTGTTGTTCTCATATTACTAATAGAAGCATGGTTTTGGTTTTTCAAATTTCCCTTTTGTTAAAAAGATATTTATGATTGAAGTGTTCGGATTTTTAATTATCTGCTAAAAAGTTATATTACTGTATACAAAGGCAGTGCAATGAGTTAACGAATATCACTTTGCATTTTTGGTTATCCCTACATGTATATCTAGTTAAAGGTGGTGTAGCACACCTCAAGTAGAATGAAACCCTTTTTTCAATTCCCATAGAGTTAATAGACGTTTCTGGCTAATCTTTAACTTTAAAAGTATTATTCAATTTCATTCTAAGGGCTTAACAAGAGAAGAAAAAGCACCCTTTGAAAGAATGTGTCTCTAAAGCACCACTTAACCCATTACCTATTGGTTATGGGTAATTATAAAATGGGTAGAAGAATCCCTGCATTCTGATTGGTCAATTAGCGTGTAAAAGTTTTTACTGATGCATTTTACTTATGCATTTTACTGATGCATGGCTCACTTTAGTTTGATTTTCGCATTTTTTGCGCCCATTTTAGAAAAACAAATGCTGCACAGGCATATTTCGTGGATCGGTAAGAATTGTCTGCACTCTTTTAACTTTGGAAATGGTCTAAAACCCACTCGCTGCGCTCGTGGGTTTGAACTATTCCAAATTTAATTCGTGCATCCAATTCTTACCGATCCACTCAGGCCTGTGCATCATTTGTATACTGGTAGGCCCTGTAGTTACGCCATGGGGATTTCAAAATCTAGTAGGGAATGGTTTAAACTTTAAAGATAAACATGCATGCAGACAATTTATTATTGCAGCTTGACATACACAATTGATGAGGTGTGAAGAGTTGTTAAAATGTGAAAACTTCTTGATATGATCATGTTGACAGAAACCCGACACATCTGAATATTATGTGGGGCAATGTTACATCCAAAAATTAACTGCAGCATGATGGAGAGACATTGCCACATATGACACGATTGCCCCAATATCAAGCCCAAAAACCTTGACTTACGATCATTTAGAGCCGACAGAGTTACTGATCATGACATACGATGAGAACAGTTCCTAGAGATTACCTTTAAATGGGAACCAGGCATGGGATTTCGTGGAGCGTGTGTTCTTTTATGTTCTCTTCCCTAATATACAAACACGCAACCCTCTCTCTCTCTTGACCCATATCGTCCGGTTGAGAAAGAGAAGGGCGTTAGTTAAATTTTATAATTAAGAACAAATCAATGTTTAAAGTTTGGGAACCCTGCAGAAACCAAATATAGCTCCCTTTATCATTTATGTCTAGTAAAAATATGAGAAATAAATTATTCTCTGGAAATTTTAAATAACATAGATGAGTTTGTGATCTACAAGAATACAAAACTTAAATTAGCCCAAAATTGACTCAACGCCCTTCTCATTCTCACCCGAAGATGTGTCCGCCTGTGCTGGAGGGGAGGGAAGACTCCCTAATGAAAAGCCATCCATTTCACTTGGGCAATGCATGAGCACTGTGTTCCATTGACTCAAATTCATAGGATGATTTAATGACGATATGTTAATGAATTTATGTAACGATATGTTAATGAATTTATGTAACGATATGTTAATGAATTTATGTAACTAAAGACTTTCACTGCTGGAACCTGGGCCAGTTTTCAATTCAATACTTGAATTTAGAATGGTATTGACTTTTTCCTTTTGAATAAATGTGTGATTCAGTGAATAAAGACACCTCAGAAATGTTGTTTTGACACAAGCTCCTTCTTAATACCAAGGCATCTTTTAATATGATTTAGGACCATAGTTAATGCAAAATCTTATATCGTTTGCCTATAAATGCCATAAGAAGAAGAAAAAAAACGTTTATACCATTTAAAAATTTTATTTTAAAAATAAATCATTTCGGAGATTCAGAGATGTTTTACTTTTTACAGAATGAAAGAACCGTTATTAATTTCCATTTCAAATATAAAATTCACAACTCAATTTTTTTTCTAATGGATGGATATGAAAGGTCTTCCAACCAAAATGAAATCGTTATTAGAATTAAAATTTGATTTGCGGTTCTAATACATGGGTACAAAAAGATCTGAGAGCAGAAAATGAAATCATTATACCAAAATAGAATTCAATTTATGGTTCTAATAGAAAGATCAAACAGGCTTGGCAAACAAACACGAAATCATTATCAGAAATTTACAATTCAATATAATATGGTGCTGGAAGACAGGCCAGAAAGGGCTGCATGCTACAATCAAATAAAACCGGCATACAAATACAGATTAAGGGCGTTCTAATGGACCCCCCAAATATGATTTAGCACATTTTGTATGCAAATGTCAAGGTGAACATATAAACATCATATATTTTTCTGGTACACATGCATCGCATCAGGTACACCATAAAACCATTTCAAAATACCACTTAACCCATTGCCCATGGGAACCCGGTGAGCCCTATATTAACTCTATGTAGATTGCAAAATCTATAAGGGCACGGGTTAATTGCAGAAAGGTCTTAATGGATTTATAATGTGAATTTGTTCCAAGCGGCCACTACCTTGTGAAAAGGCCTTGAATGGTTTCACTTAATTTTCAAAAGGTCTTTGTTTGTCTAAATATGAATCCATTTAGAGGAGTCACTAAATTTTAAAGAAGGTTGTCATGGTTTTATCATTTGTAAAATACACTCTGCTAAAGGATTTACTGCAATTGTAAAAATGCACTTACATTTTCATAATATGAAACTATTTCTAGTCCAAAGTCACTTAATTAAAAAAGTTATCATTAATTCATGTAAAATCTTTTCAAAGGTGCCACTAAATTGTACAAGGGTTTCACCTCTTGCATCATTTTCTTATAACCTGTTTTTATGCATCACTACACAAAGTGAAAATGCATTCATTTGTTTGATCTTTGGCACAATTCAGCCACCATAATCTGCGTGTTTACATAAAAATGAGCGCATTATTTCTTTGTGGCTAGCACGCATCATGTTTACAAGATCATTTCTCGACTCGTGACGGCACTAGAAACTGAGAATGGGCAGTGGGCAGGCAGGCAGGCAAGGAGGAGCTCGGTATATATCACCGGGATAATCTTGTTAGCCGTGGACACGCATTCAAATCTAATATGCGAGGATTTTATTTACGCGAGGATTTTATTTACACGAGTAAGGCAGGAGAGCAGAGCGTAGGGCAGAGGGTAAAAGATCATCTCACTAAGGATGTGCATTGTGAGTCCACGCCAAGGGGCCCTCTCGGCAATCGTAACAGACTTAGGAGTAATCAGGCGAACGCAATGCCGGATGGGCTGGAAAGTTGGAAGCACGTCGCCACGCAATGCAGAGAGGGGCAAGAGAACGAAATATCAGGGGCAAGCACACGATGACAGGGGGATTGGGGGTAGAGGGGGCCTGCCCCAGTGCCCCCCCCCCCCCCCCACACCCAACCATCCACCTAATTTAGTTTACTTTCATTGTAAGGGGAATCATGGGAAAGATTTTGGAAGAGAACATTTTTTGAATGGGGGAGATTTATCAACCCATTTTAAGGACTATTCTTGGAAATACTTATCCTGGGATCATTGGAAATGCATATGAAGATATTTTGGATCAGGATAGTGAAGAAAAAAAAGAAGAAGAAAAAAGAGAATAACTAAGGTCTCTTTCATATTTGTTGGTAATCAATATGGGGATAATGAATTGTGTCCCCATGCACTGCCCCTTCATTGATTCCTGTACATGCTGAGACTACATTCATGAAAATTCATCAAGGGGCCAGATCGAGAACCTTGATGATAATAATTAGTTTGCTCACCCAGGGTAGACTCTTTGCGCTCTTGCACATTTCTCACAAAGGGCCATGTATGCATAGCTGCCAACATTTGGAATTTTAAATTAGTAACATTTATTAAAGCAAATCTGAACATCATCATTTTTGCACAATTGCTTGGAATTATTTGGTCAGATTTACATTTAAACTTTTAAACTTTTTCGTAACAGTTGGCAGCTATGTGTATGGTACATTTCTACCTCCGTCACCAGATCTACATATGAAGAGCTTAGTTCCAAAAGGGGCTAAATCCACTTTCCATACAAATTGAGTTAGCGTTATCAGTACATTAATAAGCTACGTAACTATCTAGAATCCCAAGTTTAGGACAAATTACACAATCAAATTCAAAATATGGGACGATCCATATTTATATTCCCATTTTAGGCATGTGTACAAAGTTTGACAAAGAAACCTGCTTTACTCCAAAGTTGAAAAAGTGGATCTACCCCCTTTTGGAATTAAGCTCTTCATATATCTACAACATTCAGCAAGCAATGTGCACTCTCTGCACTAACTCCCTTATGAGCATTCCAGCTGTTTCTACCACAGAAGTTCACACATGCACCTCTATTGTTAAATTGACACAATATACATGTTAGTTGTACACAGATAATCCATACTGAGGTCATGTCCCACACAATAAATGACATGCTAAAAAGACATCACAAGTCGTGAAATAGGGAAAGTTGGCTTACGATTATGTATAGCATTAGGCACGGGGGATAGGGTTGGAAATGTTTGTTAGATTTATGTTTTTGGTAAAGTTACAGCCGAAGAATCATTTCCAGGGCAAATATTCACAAAGCACATTTCTAAAAACTGAACATGTTAGGAAGGATTGGGTTAAAGGGATAGTTGAGTTCTGGTAAGGAGAGTACAGTTTTGGTGAAACTGAATTTTAGTAACCAAAACCTGCATCATTACATTACAAACTAATAGTTACAACTAGAAAGGAACACAAAATTACAAATGACGTAGTAAAGATCATGTTATCATTCAAAAAGAGCCGTTAAAACGCAAGAGGGCACTCTCTAAATAAAACTCTCTGAATAAAATATTGTGCATGTGATGCTTTGTTGAAATAGTGATTAGATAGATAAATAACCAACAACTATTTAAATACCTATTTTGTAACTTTTTGAAAAGAGGAAGCATTTTTTAAAAATTTTTAACGGCTGGTTAAAAATTCTCTAATATACCTGGGGCCCCAGGTTTATTACAAATAGTTATATTTATGGATATTTCAGCCGTCTCTGAACCGATTTTGATCAAACAAAGATGATTTTATTATTTAAATATTATGCTCTTTCAAATTTTACACTCAGTTTTTCATTACCTCACAACAACAAAAAAGTAGTCTAGCGCCCTCTCTACCAAAACTCAACTATCCCTTTAACTTCAGTAGCCCGAACATTAATGATAAATTCAGAGCAAACATTTTTGCTTCAAAAAATCATCCTTCCCCGGGGGGTGCAAAGCAAACATCAATCGTCCTGAAAGTGGCAGCAAATGCTAATGGCTCGGCTTCCTGTTGGCAAGCGTGCACTTATTTATTTCTGGGCAAACATGAATCCTTTTGAGGATTGGGCTCGAGATATCATAGGCTGGTAAAATGCAGATTCACTGCTGGATTTTGCAATACCTAGATAGATTTAATACAGGGCTTACCAGTTTCCTGAAGTCAATGGGTTATACCCCTTCAGGATTGGTCCTGAATATACTTTGGCTTGGGTCTATGGAGAATGAATGTTATAGTAAAATCAATCAGTCCTGTATTAATCAAGATTGGAAAACCGCTCCAAGAAGAATGGCGAACTACAAAATATTTGCTTTATTCCCCGAACATGTGAAAGACTATATATTCCATGTATCTCATCTGGGCCTTGAAATTGACTACTTCAATGCTCAAACAAATATTTGAGATAACATCTAACTAGCTGAGGATGATTTTAATATTGTAAAAACATACAATCTCCATTTAGTATGTAAAGCACATAGAGAGTCATTTTGACTATTATGCGCCATATAAATATATATTATTATTATTATAGACCACAGCCCGAGTACTCAGGCTGGAGTCTATATGGAGAATACATGTTATACCAAACTCTAAGCATCTCTAAGTAATGGGTTAAACGCATCACCTATCAGGACCATCCTCCAGGACCCAAAATTGTGTTTATATTGCAAACAAAATAAAGACATTCCCATTACTTTCCAAACATTTGAGAGAATTTACAAATATGTTTGATGTGTGCAAGTAGAACATTGCTATTGCTTTTTTTTTCTTCAAAAATATATAGAGCATTTTAATTTCAGAACTCAAGTAAACAAAAAATACCCATGTGAACTTGAGTCACATATGTTTTTCATTATATTGCCATCCAAGAGCAATTTTATGTCATTACGCCTGATAATGTAAAAACGGCCATAAATGACAATGGTATGAACACAAATTACATTTGCTTTAGATTTATAGCCATCTTGTAGTATTTCATGTTGATTTATTGTACGCAAAAATGGGTAACCTAATGATGAAACCGATACAGACAATTACAGGCCCATACCTCCATAAACCCTTCCAATTATTCAGAATCGATGTGACAGATATTTACCCAAGCTCGAGTTACATTAAATTCACTTTTATAGACATCTGGTTGCACTGAAATGTCATTGGCCTGTATTCACAAAGGAGGTTTGTACAAACCATGGTTCAAACCTTGGTTTACATCTATGGAATACCAATTGTATACTGATGGAGAAAGAATGTAAACTACTTACTTGTTTACAATGTTTATGGTACACATTTACTTAATGCACCAAATAAATGATGGTGAAATTTGCTGGTTAGCAAGCACTAACAGTCATATCATTCAAAATTAGAAATTGTTTTACTTGTATACGAGCAGCACTCCATAGATGTAGACTATGGTTTAAACCATGGTTTGTACAAACCTCCTTTGTGAATCCGGGCCAATATGTCTGAGAATGTACTACATACAATGGCCATATATTATATTTACCATGAAATGAACTTGGATCATACCGCTCCAGATTCTTTGCTATATTTTAGGGCTTCTTATTGATCATTACATTACACATGCCTGACTATAAGGAATATCTGCTGTCACTTTTCTTGTTAATATTTCCTGTCTCTTTCCATTCTCTTTTATTGCATAACTCCATTTTCCCAACCAGTTTCCGGCTCTCTCATTATGTATCACGCTCTTCCCATCTATCTCTGTCTATTCCATTTATTTTAATTTCCATTGTATCATTAATTTCAAGATGTATTATTTATCTGTAATATGAATATGTATATACATTTATTGTAAATTGTAAATATTGAACTGATTATTATTGACAATAAACAAATTTCATTTCATTTCATTTCATTTCATTTCATTTCATTTCATTTCATTTCATTTCATTTCATTTCATTTCATCTTTACCCCTTTTCACCTCCTTTCCTTCCACACTTCCTACTCATCATCCTCCTCTTCTTCTCTCTTTCCTTGCACTCCTTTCATCATCCTCCCCCTCTATTCCATCTTCCTTCCCTCCCCTCTCTCCTCCTCTTATCCACCTCCTCCTTCTCCTCCCCTTAAGTATTTCTCTTTCCACCAGCACATATTTAATTAATTTAAACCTACCAGAATATAATTTCCTTCCCTTTTTATCACCACATAGTCCCCTGCGTTTTGTTTATAAATTAAAACTGCGAGTTTCCCTATTGAACGTTCAGAACTCCCGGATAATTAATAATGTTGACCTTTCCAAAGGATTTCAATGCTAAAGCCACCATGTATCCAATGAGCTAGTGAATGCGCCGTTTGGATACAAGAGCAGATTCAACAGATTTTATCACTGTCAATTTAAATGGCAGTTTGGGCAATCAACTTCGTGACATTTTCCCGATTTGCTCAAATTACCCGACTGGGAAAATGTCACTCGTAAATTATAAGAGGTTTTCTCCTGATTTATTATTTTGGCTTTTTATGCTCCCTAGGGAGTTGAAACTGTGCACTATAATATGTTAAGGTTGAAACGTGCCTGTGACTAGGAATGAAATATTCTGATTTATACAGTGCTTATAAATTAATTGCTTATTATTATCATCATCATCATGTTATATTTGTTTTTTTAAATAACATCACCATCATCATCATCATCATCATCATCATCATCATCATCATCATCATCATCATCATCATCATCATCATCACCATCACCATCACCATCACCATCACCATCACCACCACCACCACCACCACCACCATCACCATCACCATCACCATCACCATCACCATCACCATCACCACCACCACCATCACCATCACCATCACCATCACCATCACCACCATCATCATCATCATCATCATCATCATCATCGAGCTTTATTGTAGTACTTACATCCACACTTCATTCCCTGGTGGTACAGGCCATAGAGAAGAGACCCGCAGTGGTCACAGAATGTCGGACTGTTGTAGCTGTGTACTTTGAACTTATGTTTGTTCCTAGGATCCTGAAAAAATGAGGGGAAAAAATAAAGAAAATTCAAAGATACAGAAAACTGACCAGAAATATAGAATACAAATTATAAGTGAGCTAAGAAAATTGGCCTTCGCTAGGAATTGAACCCGAGACCTGCGTATTTGCTAGACTAGTGCTCTAACCATAGAGCCACAAGGCCTTTTGATGAACAAATACATTGATTATTTAACTTGTATTTTACACAGCTTGCCAAATAAAGTTTAAAGGGATCTAGTAACTCTGTTGATATGTGCAAAAAGTGATGAATGGTTGATACAATGTGCATTGTTGTGATCTGATATATGTCCACTGAGTAATGTGTGAAAATTTTGCATTAAATGGATGTTATATGGCCGAGTAATGAGCGAAAATGCAAAGTTATATTCACCAACTTATTGCATTGACTTTGTATGCGATTACGACTATCCAGTGGATAGCTTAAAGGGACTTAGTAACATTGTCCAAATCCTCAAAATCCAATTGGAATTCTAGCGGTTCCCTCATACCTTGTTGTATTCGTATTAACAATAAAAGCATGGGACAGGTTTCAATTTTTCAAATTTCCCTTTCATTAAACAATTCAATTCATAAACACCCTCACTTAATACCAAACCATCATTATCTGATGGTTCTGTATGCGCCAAACGTCTGAGAGTGCGCCAATTCTATTCACGCATATGTTTGAAGACAATAGAATCCCGGACGATTAGTGGTACCCTTTAATATCTTAACACTTCAATCCTAAATATCTTTTTAACGAAAAGGGAAATTTAAAAAACCGAAAACCTGTCCCATGCTTCTATTGTTCATGCAAATGCAACAAGGTATGAGAGAACCACTAGAGTTCCAAGTTAGTTTTGAGGATTTGGACAATATTTATACAAGATCCCTTTAAAATATTATATTTGTAATATAAGGGGTGTTATATAATACACAGAGTGTACTACTACTACTGCAGACTTACATTAAGACAACAATAACTTCTTTATTACCCAGCCTACCAAATATAGTTTATGAACCAATGTTCCATAGCAAAGATATTACTAGTTACCTATACAGGGGGGTGTTTCACAAAGATCCCAAGTTGAACTTAACTCTAAGTTGGACTTTAAAAGTATTGAAAGCCGTTAGTTTGATTGATTTTGGGGGGTAAAATTTCTTCAAAAAGGCATAAAATGTTGTTTCAAATCTTTAATATTTTTCTATTATCGAGGAGATTTCATGTTCTTGATGTAACATTTAAGAAAAGTCTAACATACTTGAAATTTTGCTTTTGAATATGTTTTATTTCAAGCTACAAATGGCTGACCATACTTTTTAAGTCCAACTTAAAGTTAGTTCAACTTAGGATCTTTGTGAAACACCCCCCAGGACTTGTCCCCAAATGCTTTGAAATGTCTGCTATCGATACCAAACCATCTTCAATGGGCTTATCTATTTTGCACATCCTAAAGAGCTTGGCAAATTGTATCATAGAATGTTGCAGCTGCACAACAGAAGTGAATGCTGGGGCCCTTATATGTAAGAACAAATAAGAAAAAAATGCCCAGATTAATTCATTATTATGAACTATGAAGCCTCTGGTCAAATGTTCACACCCAAAGAGAACAAAAATCCCATTGTTGACATAATACTGCTGATATTAATTATATTAATATAATAATAATACTATACTCAATTTATATAGCGCCCAATATGATTGATAATCATCTCTAAGTGCTTTACAATGATATGTTTATTTTATTGATAAATAATAGCCTTCCAATGACACATATTTATATTAAAGAAAAAACAAAAAAATACATATCATATATCTTCCAGAATCGAGATATAAAGTAGTACATGTATGTTTGAATGGTAATTTTTGTAAATCCAGTAAAAACTAAAACACTTCATGATCTGACACATGATACCCCACAAACAGTACTATCATACTGAAACAAGGGCTGAATTATTTATTCATTTGATATATAAGTTTCAATTTTAAACATGATTATCTCCAAAGTAAAACAAAAGGTGACTTTATGCCCTTCTCTTTCTCAACTGATGATCTGATATTTGTGGTTGAAGGGGTAGTTCAGTTTTGGTATAGAGGGCGCTGCACGAAATTTTGTGATGAAGAAATGAGTGTAAAAATTTGAAAGAGCATTCAATTTTAATGGCATAATAAACTTTATTTGATCAAAATCTGTTCAGAAACGGCTGAAATATCAATAAATATATCCGATCGGAATAAAGCTGGGGCCCAGATTTATTCAATGATTTTTTAGAGAGCGCCCTCTTGTGTTTCAATTGCTCTTTTTGAATGATAACAGGCTTTTTAATAAATCGTTTGTAATTTTCTATACCTTTCGAGCATGGTGGAGTTATAACTATTAGTTTTTAGTGTTATTGTGCAAGTTTTGGTTACTAAAGCTCAGCTTTACCAAAACAGTACAACCCCTTTAAGTACATATTTAGAAGTCAAAAATTTTTAATTCCAGTAAAACTTGGCCCACATTATGATCTGACATGTGATACACAAGATACTAAATGTGATGGTAGATAACTGTGCAAATAAATTGAACACCATACCCTCAAGTTTTCTTTTTCTTTTTAAAAACACCACCACAGACTTTTATGTTTCTCTCTTCACCAACTCACATGATGCTCGAATAAATGTTAATTGCCTTTGTGTGTGAATGCAGTCAACTAGAGCAGAGCCATTGTATGTTAAAGCAGTAAACTAGAACAAAACATGACTACATATTTCCTTCAAAATGTAACACACAGCTCTACTTTGCATTAATGAATTGGAATCAGGTTTAATTCCCATTGTATTTCAATGCAAGAAAAAAGAGCAATACACAAGCAAAGGATATATTATTTCCTTCAAAATGTAACACACAGCTCTACTTTGCATAGGTAGATTAATGAATTGGAATCAGGTTTAATTTCTATTGTATTTCAATGCAAGAAAAAATAACAAAACATGAGGATATATTTCCTTCAAAATGTAACACACGGCTCTACTTTGCATAGATTAATGAATTGGAACCAGGTTTAATTCCTATTGTATTTCAACGCAAGAAAAAATAGAAAAACACAAGCAAAGGATATATTTCCTTTAAAATGTAACACACAGCTCTACTTTGTAAAGCCTGATGAATCAGTATCAGGTATGGACCAACGTCTGTTCATTAATAATAATAATAATAATTATAATAATCAATAAATATAGTGCATTTTCCATGTAAAATGTTCAAAAGTGCTGTAGGTCCATATTATTGAAAGAGGTGAGTTTTCAATTGTTCTTTAAAAAGATTGAATGAGGATTGGTTGCGGAGGGTCAGAGGTAGTTTGTTCCAAAGGTTGGGTGCTGCCGAAGCAAAATTATAAGCTTTGCAGCTGTGTACTGAGAATGACTCAAAATACAACAACAAAATATGATCAATTGTAGCTGTGCACTGAGTAAAACTGCGGAATAAATAAAATATCAATCAATATGATCGATTGAACTGAAATCCAACAAAACCACGGGCTAAATTGGTGGGAAGTTAAAGTGATAAAGAATCAAATCACGAAAGAATTAAATCATCCATGACACAAAAGCCGCCATTACCGCAGCCTGCCAAAAGCCCAAAACCACCGACAAATAGTCTCCATTCTCCATGACTGAATAAATCATTTCCATAGTAACTTGCAATATTCAAAAAGAAACTAACATCCTTAGAGATTAACTCCAATGCTTGATGATCATCAACAAATCACAATTCATCAAAGGTCAGTCGCCCCCCCCAAAAAAAAAGCTTCAAGGAAGCAGTACATTCTGGTGAGTGAGCATAAAGAGATATTATTTTAACCTCTGGAATTAACACTAAGTTGGATAAAAAAAAATTATGGATAGCCATTTGTAGCTTCGGAATTGAACATATTCAAGAGCCCAAATGCAAATATTTGAAACTTTGAAAACCACAAAATTTCACATCGATAACTTGAAGAAAAAAATGTTAATGTGTTTTTTTAATCAAAATTGAAGGCAGAAAACAGAACTTTTGTAAAAAATTTTACAAAGAAACTATTAAATGGCTTTCCATTATTTTTAAGTCCAACTTAGTGTTGAGTTTGACTTTGGATCTTTGTGAAACACCTCCACCCCCCCCCCCCCCCCCCCCCCCCCCCCCCCCATATAGGCTGCAATTGGCTTCTGGAAATAAAAACCTGCAGCCAATCTCACTACAAGGGTGATGATAGAGCTCAGGGAAAAAATAAAAATTTACTTTTCGGGGGGCTACTTTTCAAGCTTGCCTGCATGAAAATCACACTACCAAAATTTAATTTGCATTGAACCCTACGCAAATTTTCAGGGGCTCCTTTATGATTTTCGGGGGCTCTTTTTTTGCATTTCAGGGGGCGAATTCGCCCCGCGCCCCCATGTATTTTTTTCACTGATAGAGCTACATGTGAACTCTGACCAGCATTATCTGGCAATCAGTTCCGGCAATGTCACACTTTATTTTCCCTTTTTTTCATTCACTTCCACCTAAAACTGTCTCTTGAACCTCATTCAAAGAGGTAACATTTATTTGTCTGTTTTGTTTTTTGTTATTTTGATTTTTATCAATTACATGACTACAAAGAGATTTGTTTACAAAGAATGAAAGAAAAGAACACATAGTTTGGGGAACATAATATAACTCTTCCATATAAAAAAAAATATCATAGATATTTTCAGACGTTGATCACTTTTGCCATAGCTTTTGTGTTGCAATCAGCCCTCTGAAAATATAATACCAACTACATGGACCTTCCACGACGACCATGGTATTTAATGATCACAAAATAATTGCCTGGCATATCAGGTTTGGCATTCATTATGCAGCCATCTTGAGATGGCAATAATGTAGCAATAATAGTTGTAATTACATTAATTGCTCATTAAATGAATATGACCCTGAGATGGTAACATCATACCCCTCAAAGAGTACCATGCAAGGTATAATCTATAAATAATATAACAACATAAAAGACCATAAAATGATTGCTTTCTATTTAATTACACATCTATAATTTGCAATAATGAAGTGCGCTTTCTTATCTGAATCATTAACCCGGTCAGGACGGACTGATTTTGCTACAACACATATTCTCCATAGACCCAAGCCAGAGTATTTTCAGGACCAGTCCTGAACGGGTTACAGGACAAGTTTCAAGTACACTGCATATTGAAGATTTTCATTTATCATTTTTAAAGAGTATGAAATGAAATATGATAAGCAACGATGAGCACATTGTCTTTTGGTACAAAGTCTTTGTTATAAAATCTTGGACATACCGTAAAACTCCGTGTATAAGGCGCACTCGTGTATAAGGCGCACCCCCAACTTTCTGTAATGCTGTTGGAATACTTACATCGCTGGTCTAAGGCATATCAATGGCTTAATGTCAATTGTAGCTGTCATCATCATATACATTTTTTCACATACAAAATAGTGGTTAGTACAAAAAATTGCACACATTGAGCAATAACACTGGTGCTCATAAATATTCATATTCATATTCATGAATATTCATTTATAAGCACTTATACTCATTACATATAATGCAATTTTCTAACTAAATTTTCTAATTAACTAACAACTATTTTCAATTATGAGCAAAATTTATCACCACTGGTTAGATAATTGCATATATAATGAGTACTGCTGCTCACGAATGTAAGAATATTCATTAGCAGCAGTAATTTGCTCAATAAACTTGCAATTTTTACATCTGTAACCAACATTTTTTTTGTGAGAAAAAGGTATATGTTGCTGAATGCTACAACAGACAGCAAGCTCTTGTAATGCCATAGGCCAGTGTAATATGCATTGAACATGACTAGAGGGTGTCCCAAAAAAAAAAAAAAAAAAAAAAAAAAGTTTTTTTTTTTTTTTTTTTTTTTTTTTTTTTGCTGTACCTGTGTATAAGGCGCACCCCCGACTTTGAATTTTTTTCCGACGGAAAAAAGTGCGCCTTATACACGGAGTTTTACGGTATTACAAAAGAGATTGAGAATTCACATATCATTTTCAAAAGGTAATTAACCGTGATGAAAATGACAAGTAATGATTAATATATTTTCTGTCGGAATAAAGTCTCAATTTGGCTCCTGCACAAAATCTTAGACACAATGCAAGACGGGGAAAAAAAATCAACATATCACTTTCCAAAGACATATATGATAGATAGTACTTCAATTCTTTAAAACAAGGCCTAGTAAAAACAAGAAGGCATACAACTGGATATAGGCTTTCATGCCTACAGACAAATAACTTGTGGCTAAAAGAAGGAGAGCTTTGTCATTCAATATCTTTTCCGGAAATAACTCAGAGGGGGAAAAAAGAAGTAGCTGCCTGGAGAAATGAAGATAAATTCTATCATGTCATTGAACCAGACAAGATTGGTTCATTCACATTTAGTCTGGCATTTACGTGAAGACATTTGCGAGGGAATCTTGCCATTCAAAATATTGAATTTGCAACAACGTGTTTCCATTCAAAACATTTATTGTGCAATTAAATCATTTCATGCTTAAAGGGATCTAGTAACTGTGTCTCAATAAAAAAAAACTCACTTCCATCTTCAGTAGTTTTTCATAGAAGTATGACACTAGCTATGTTTTTCATCAAATTTTCTTTGTGGTTGAGATATTTACTATTTAATTTGAAAAACTAATTGCAAGTGGTTAGCAAATAGCACTTTGCGTTTCCGCTCATTACTTAGTCGTATGACATTCATTTACCATGGAATTTTCACACATCACTCAGTGGACATATCAGATCACAGAAATACACATGTACGTCATAAACCCTTTTTTCAGTTGTGGCATTATTATGTCAACATAGTTACTAGATCCCTTTAAGTCATCGTCAAAACTGATTAGTAGTTTAATATCTTCCTAAGATAATCCAATGCAGACTGAGCTCCAGAAATCCTAGGCTTATTTTATATATATATATATATTTTTTTTTTGGGGGGGGCGGATAATTTAATCTCCACAATAATATTCATGTCTCCAATGCACAGACACAGCTACAGAGGAACAATGTGGTGGGGGGGGGGGGGGGGGGTTGAGTAATCCCCTTACAAAATGGCAAACATTACAAAATGGGTAAATGAGACGAACAAATTCAAGAAGCAAGCCTGTATTAATGTATAGGGATTCACAATCTAGTAGGGAGCAGGTTAAACCATTGCCTATGGGAACCTATATCTAGTAGGACCCTGTTTTAACTCTACAGGGATTTCACGATCTAGTAGGGAACAGGTAAAACCATTGCCTATGGGAGCCAGGTGGATCCTATTTAACTGTAAGAGGGTTGTAATATCTAGAAGGGAACAGGTTAAAGGCACCCTTAAGCCTGCGGCCGAATTTATAGATCGCCAAAGAGTCGCCAAATTTCAAATCCGCCAAGGAGTCGAGCGTATTTTTCGCTCACTGTCACATATTGGACGGGGCTCGGGCGAACCCTATGGACATCAGTGATCAGAAATTTGGCGCCCATCAGTAAACAAAAGGAATCGGGCAAAAATCGCTGAATTTGGGAGCAGGTTTCGGTGCCCTGCGAACGTCGGCCGACCCCTAAAAAACGCGGCGGAGCCCGCAGTGATCGAGCATACACCGGCCGTATTCCTGGCGAAAATGCCCTTTTGAGCTCGCAGAGAAGTCGGATGGGCTCCGTTTTTTATTTGTGACGGCCCCTTAAGGCACCCTCAGCTTCCCCCTCATCAAACTCCCATGGGGAACCTGTTGAGGGTAATCATTCAGTCTTGAATAATTAAGCAGGACCAGCCGAGACCAATATTGTACGGCCGCATCTCTAGAGATAATATGTTAAACCCACTGCCTATGGGAACCTGGTGCACCCCTGTATTATCTCTATGGGAATTGCAAAATCCAGTAGGGAACAAATTAAACTGTTTAGATTTTTTAATTATGAAGCGAGCTTGTCTACACATTATGCAAACAGGGGCTATTCATCTACATTGTATGTCTATGCTTTTAACCCTTTAGTCCATTGCCTACGGGAACCGGGTGGGTCCATGTATGAACTCTATTGGGATTGCAACATCTAGTAGGGAACAGGTTAATTCATTGCCTACGGGAACCTGGTGGGTCCTGTATCAACTCTATGGGGATTGTGACATCTAGTAGGGAACAGGTTAACCCATTGCCTACGGGAACCTGGTGGGCCCTGTATCAACTCTATGGGGATTGCAACATCTAGTAGGGAACAGGTTAATCCATTGCCTATGGGAACCTAGTGGGTCCTGTATTAACCCTACATGGGATTGCACTATCTAGTAGGGAACAGTTTAATTAATCCATTGCCTATGGGAACCTGGTGGGTCCTGTATGAACTCTATGGGGATTGTGACATGTAGTGAGGAAACATATGTTAACCCATTGCCTACATGAACATGGTAGTTCGTGTGTTAACTCTATGTTGATTGTAACATCTAGTAGGGAACAGGTTAACCCATTGCCGACAGGAACCTGGTAGAACCTGGTGGGTCATGTATGAACTCTCTATGGATTGCAACATCTATTAGGGAACAGGTTAACCTATCAGAACCTGGGGGCCCTGTATGAACTCTATGTGGATTGTAACATCTAGTAGGGAACAGGTTAATACCCATTGCCTACGGCGGGAACCTGGTGGGTCCTGTATGAACTCTACAGGGATTGTAACATCTAGTAGGGAACCCATCGACTAATGGAACCTGGTGGGTCCTGTATCAACTCTATGGGGATTGCAACATCTAGTAGGGAACGGGTTAATGGTGCCAACACATTATCACCACTATATGTTCAGTGAAAGCTGTTTTTTAACACTTTGAGTGCCAGGGATTTGAATGCTCTATGACATTTGTGTGTATTGTAACTCACAAAAATGTGAACTTTGCACTCAAGGAGATCAAAACCACACAAGGAAGACAGAATACAAATGTATGGTCTTCATATTTATAAAGTGGTTTTCAATTACAGGCACCAAAATCATATCATCTTCAATAGGTTATACGAAGTAAAGATACATGTACAACATTATGCATACACAAAGAGTGCTACATGGCATTTATATGTCCAGTTATATTTTTAAATTATGCAAAGATAGACCAATTTATCAAGACTGGGTTGCATAAATGCCTGAAACACATCACACGCTCTCTACATTTTATGAAGATTGTGTGTCAAATATCAAATTAAATCAGCTTCAGGGGATTACAAAATGACTAACAGAAACAAATATTAAAGGGATCTAGTAACTTTGTTGACATGTGCAAAAAGTGATGAAGGGTTGTTGTTATCTCATATGTCCACAGGGTATTGTGTGAAAATTTCAAGTCAAATGGACATTGCATGGCCAAGTAATGAGCGAAAATGCAAAGTGATATTCACTAAATATGTACACGGTAAGAAAAACTCCACCAGAGTTTTTCTTATCTGAATACTTCAATCGTACATACCTTTGTAACGAAAGGGAAATTTGATTTATACTGCACTTGACTTTGAAATCCCCATAGATTTAATACATGGCCCACAAAGTTCCTGTGTTTTGAGATTTGTACTTTTTGAAGTACCCAGCCTGTGTCGCCACTAGACAGGTAGGTATCATTAGTAAGTATTTATATTTTTTAATCATTTGGCTCAAAGACCACATTACACTGTATAATTATAGAGACGTTTGCAAAAATAAATAGAATTATGATGCACAAAGAACTTGAGACGACTATAATTATCAAGAAGGTCGCATCATGACTATGTACATTGTTTAATAACACCTCAGAGTTTTAATAACTGGGCAGTCACGAATTGGTCACGTCTTGATGTTTGACGCATGCACGAATGAATTAGCAGCCACGTCCATTCAAGAATGGTGGGATAATATCACTTTTAATTACATGCCAGACATGACGCAAGAGATGATGATAATTAATTCATACCCTTTTCCCTTCTAAATATACATTACAACCCCCACGGAGAAAGTACATAGTACGTTTTAGCAAGGCTCGACACTAACACTTGTCCGCTTGCCCGGGGCAAGTAAAAAGTGATGTTGGGCAAGAAAAATTGTATCAAAGGTCTAGTTTGCTAGCCCGATCAGGTAACTTAAAATTCTCTTCAACTGCGAGAGTAGAGTGTAAAATGCCAACTTGGATGTGATAGATTTGTGGCTGGTTCTCAACTGAGATGATTGACCGACAATCGGTGAACTTTGGGGGGGGGGGGCCTTTTCATGAAGTCATCACGTACCAGTCCACTAGAGAACATGAGAAGCTTATATCATAAAAGACTTCCAAACTATGGCAATGCCTTGATTATCTATTGATAGAGATTCCACGGGGTGGATTTTAAATTTAAAAAATTGATTCTGAAGCAGATGAAAGAAGAATTGACATTTCCTGGGCCACCGTTGCAGGAGGAGATACAATCGATTGTAAGTTACAGTTAATTGTAAGTCAGATCATGTGTCTAAATGCACAAATTTGATTGGATGAAATGCAAACATTTTCTGAATTGATTGTAACTTACAATCGATTGCATCTCTTTCTGCAACGGGGCCCTGGTAATGTATAAACATCATGTTTATACTGTAATAATGAATTGTGTCAAAATGTGGTTGATGTATATTCAGTGACACAAAAATGTGTGTAGTTATTAAATTATACATCAATGTGGAGCACCAATCATTATTTCCCAGAACCAACTCTAACACATTTACAACTAATTGAATTTTGTACAACATACATTTAACCTGTCCACTACAAAATTGTGCAATCCCCCGAGTTAATACAGGGCCTACCAGGCTCTCGTAGGTGATTGGTTAATATAAGTCATAGCGTAAAGTACTTGTGTTTTATTAGGTTCAGTTCTTAATTGATTATTCAAACAGATCATTCAATAAGCCTGCAAAGAATAACGATATGAAGCATTCAAATGAAACAGTTTCTTAATTAATGATTTGGAGTTCCTCGAAATGGGGTATACTGTAAAGGGTTCATCGATCTGGCATCCAAGAAAAAAAACTCTCATTGACATACTTTTTTATTGAATTAAAAATGAGAATAAATCAATATTTCAAGGATATAATTGTCTGAAAGGAAGACCATATGTTATTTAATCAATATAATGAATAAAATAACTCAATTACATCAGGCTAATTGGGCGTAATAAGCCTAATATCAAAGTGCAACGACATAATAAACATAATAGTTCATTATTTTGACATTTATTCAAACATCAATATTCTACATGCTTCTCTATCTTGAGTCTTACTTAATTAGACTAAAATTATATTTCCATCATCTACATCAAACATGTTTCTACGTTAATGCTTATTTCATTAAAAGTTTTGCGGTACAGGCAGTTTGCCATACTATCCTAGATGTAGGATCAATATATGCAAATCAATAAATCTATTTTAAGAAGAGAAGTTATGATTTGTTTAGTTATGAAAATTGAGTCTTTTGACTATCGAATTAGCAGCATTTAAATGTATCATTAACATTTTCTTTTATCAAAGAGACTTAAAGTTAATGATGTGAAATTTTGTGGAACGTTTCAAATATTTGCATTTGGGCTCTTGAATACAAGTATGTTTAATTCCGAAGCTACAAATGGCTTTCCATCTTACCCCGTGTTCACGCACAACAAATTTCATCCCTTAATCATCTCTATAGAATCATCACTAGCGATACGACGTTTCTTTAGTGATGATTAAATCAAACCTGGTCAACGTTCACACACACACAGAGCATATCGGACACCAGCTGTTTTCCAGGTGGCTTTCAGATGCATCGAACACCAGGTCTCCCTAGGGCCCCCCTAGGGCCCTGTGTGCGCGAACGTTCGAGTTAAGCCACGCCCAGTTAGTTACGAGTCGTATCGCTAAACATGATTAAGCGAGAAATCCTTGTTCACACACAAATTCGGCGTGATTCTATAGTCAGCTCTCGTACGAAACGGGGATAAAACCAGCGTATCGCTAGTCATCTCTAGCGATACGTCGTTTCGTTAGTAAGCGTTCAGACACACGAATTTTTAATGGGAAGCTGATTCTATAGTCAGCTGCTGATTCTTTAGTCATGATTAAGGGCTGAAAATGTTGTGTGTGAACACGGGGTTAGTGTTAAGTTTGACTTGGGATCTTTGTGAAACACCCCCAGGTTAAATTCAAAGCACTATTCTTCCAGGTCAAATTCAAAGTACTATTCTTCCAAATATGTTTAATTCAGAAGCTACAAATGGCTTTCCATAATTTGTTAAGTCCAACTTAGTGTTAAGTTTGAATTGGGATCTTTGTGAAACACGCCCCAGGTCAAATTCAAAGCACTATTCTTCCATCGCATGCCATTAATGGGGACACCACCCATCAACCATTATCTTTCCCCGCGTCAATAATGGCGCTCTTATAATTACTCCTTTTATCTTGCCTCGCATCATTTAATGGAGTTCTGGAAATATCCCCTCTTTATCTGCCCTTGTTTTGAATTAATGAGGCCATAATCACCTATTGATGATACTCTCCCACGCATCGATGGAGGTAATAATTACTTGCATATTAACTGGGCCGTGTCTTTGGTTCCAGAAGGGGCTCAGATGAGATGAGTTGGACTTACAAATTATGGAAAGCCATTAGTTTCTTTGAAAAATTGTTTTAAAGGGATCTAGTAACTTTGTTGACATGTGCAAAAAGTGATGAATGGTTGATGCAATGTATATTGTTGTTATCTCATATGTCCACAGGGTATTGTGTGAAAATTTCAAGTCAAATGGACATTGTATGGCCAAGTAATGAGCGAAAATGCAAAGTGATATTCAGTAACTCACTGCACTCACTTTGTACACGGAAGAAAAACTCGCCCGGAGTTTTTCTTATCTGAATACTTCAATCATACATATCTTTGTAACAAAAGGGAAATTTGAAAAACCGAAACCTGTCCCATGATTTTATTGTTAATACGAATACAACAAGGTATAAGGGAACCGCTAGAATTAAAATTTTATTTTGAGGATTTGGACAATGTTACTAAGTCCCTTTAAAAGTCTCCTTTCAAAGGCATAAATTGTTGATTCAAAGCATTCATATTTTCTATTATCAAGGAGATTTCATGTTATTGATGTAAAATTTATGAAAACTCCACAATATGTGTTTTTTTGGCTTTTGAATATTTTGTAATCCAAGGCTACAAATGGCTTTCCATAATAGTTAGGTCCAATTTAGAGTTAAGTATAACTTAGAATCTTTGTGAAACACCCCCAGAGTTACCAACGTTGAAATTCAACAACCAGGAAGATTTAGGGAAATTTCATCAGAAATCAGGGAGATATAATATATCAAATGCATACCGTATTTGTTGGGTGTATTAACCGCACCTTTTTTCAACAAAAAAAAACAAAAAAAGGGGGTGCGGTTAAAGGGGTAGTTGCGTTTTGGTAAGGCTGAACTTTAGTAGCCAAAACCTGCACAGTAACATTATAAACTAATAGTTATAACTCCACCATGCTCGAAAGGTATACAAAATTACAAACGACTAAGTAAAAAGCCTGTTATCATTCAAAAAGAGCCCTTAAAACACAAGAGGGCGCTTTTTAAAAAGGCATTGTTTTCAACCATTTTTCATACAAAATTATGCATGTGATGTTTTATTGATATAATGATTAAATAGCGAGATCATCAACAACTATTTATAAAACGCTTTTGAACATTTTTGAAAAAGTGCAAGCATTTTTTTATTTTTTTCTAAAAAAAAAAAATAATTATAAGATCAGATATATTTATTGATATTTCAGCCGTTTCTGGGTCGATTTTGACCAAATAAAGTTTATTCTGCCATTAAAATGGCATGTTCTCTCAAATTCGACACTCAGTTTTTCATTACCTCACAAAAAAATTGTGATGTGCAGCGCCCTCTCTACCAAAACTAAACTACCCCTTTAATACACGACCGTATTAAGCGCACTTTTTAAAAAAAATTTTTTTTAGGGGGTGCGGTTAATACACCGGAGCGGTTAATACACCGACAAATACGGTACACAACCTAATGACAATAATCTTTCAATAATCAGGGAGAATGGCTGATGGGATGAAATCCGATGCATTTGACTTGGGTCTGTTTTCAGGGAGTCTCCTGCGAAATCAGGGAAATTTGGAGTTGGGGTTGCATGGTGTTGTGCTTTATGTTATGTATGTACTGTACATGAACATGTGGTACACCAGGGGGGTGTTTCACAAAGATCCTAAGTTGAACTTAACACTAAGTTGGACTAAAATATTATGGAAAGCCATTAGTTTTTTTATTTAAATTGTTTAAAACAGGCCTACAAATTTGATAAAAAATCATTAACACTTTCTTTTATCAAAGAGGCTTCAAGTTATTGTTGTAAAATTTTTGTTGAAAGTTTCAAATATTCACATTTGGGCTTTTGACTACATGTCTAATTCCAAGACTACAAATGGCTTTCCATAATTTTTAAGTCCAACTTAGAGTTAAGTTCAACTTAGGATATTTGTGATACACACCCCAGTTGTTGGTTTTCTGTAGGCAATAGGTTAATTAGGCAATGGGTTGGAAGAGGATACACAGATAATTACAACCATTGTTCCAGGACATATGGAAATGTCATTTATAATGAGGCTATATAAGCCCTATTCTCCTTCAAATCTCATTTGTAGGGTGGCTATCATTGCAACTTCATACCGTACTCAATCAGCAGAGTCTTTTTTGTGCGTCTTTCGATTCTCTTTGGCATTGTGACTCCATACTGCGTTCAATCAGCAAAAGTCTTCACGACTTCAAATCTTGGCATGTTCGGTATACCTTACATCACTGGCGGAAGTAGCAATGAAATTCTATCCGCTGCCATTACGCCAACGTCCGACGGCGGCGGGAAAAAGGAGTGCCTGCTATTTGCATTGTGGGATGCCTTTCTCTGCCTTTTCTCATCGACCACATTCACTCCTTGTCTCAGTACTGAATTTTCAAGGCAAATTTTATCATTATTCTCCTCAACAAATTGGCAACTCCTAATTTTGTTATACCTTTTAATGACATGAAAAAGGGTGGGAAATAAGTTATTAAAACTTAAGACAAATATAAAGTAACTTTGCCACAAAGTTGCCAATTTGAGCATCAAAATCTGTATTGAAAATATGACGTGTTGCCAATTTAAGGATAAAAAATCATTACAAAATAAAGAAAGCATGATTGTAGAGTTAAAAAATAGGGCTAAAAAACAGAGAATTTACGATCTTTCTCCTTGTACACTTCATATAACTATTTAACTTCTTGCTGAAGTGTAGGACTACCAAACCACAAAAATGTGGGCCATCGTCCTTGATGGATTAAGACAGTGCTCAAAATAAGCATAGGGCCACAGGCCTAATGGCCCTGTGACACTACAAATTTGCTTCAGGCCACCAAAATTAATTGATGCTAACTTCCACTGGCCCGAATGGGCACCCAAATATAATTTGTTTGCTAACTACAGTAGATATGAAACTCTTATTTTAAGTTATAACATAACCTGGATGGACTAGTATATTTTATGTCATTTCACAGAAATCATCTGCAAGTGTTAATGTTGTTTAAACTCCAAGAGAAAGCATCTTTCTTTTGGCTTTCTTAGCTTTGAGAAAATCACTGCACCTTTAATTAAAAAATGTAAAAAACATAATAATAATATATATTTAGATAACACAAACTTTACAAGAGCATGTACAATGTAAGTGCTTGTTAGTGTACTTATTAACAAAAGTAAAAAATAAATTAAGGTAAGCATAAAGTAAAACAATTAACAATTACAAGAAAGAGGACTTAAACAAAAGCATTTACTTAAATACAATAGGATTGTGATATTGAAGCTAGCATACTGTACCCACAATTCAGAATGATCAAAGTCGAGTGAAATGACTGAATACCATTGAGAGTAGGTCCACATGGGGCTCATAAACAGTGTGAACGCTTGCACCTCTCCAGTTTTCTATCAAACATCTCGTTACGTTCCATCCATCAAGTGCTGTACCTTGCTAATGTATTGTATTCATTATGCAACACATTGCAGATTTGGTCACACTGGTAACTTCTAACAAGAGTGCGAACACACACACACCACTTTGTACATATTTCAAACACCTATTACATTACATCTCCTATGTCAAATGCTTGTACCTCAGACATAAATTATGCATTTAATGTACAATATGCTAAAGTTGAACATAATAATGAGATTTGAAATACAAAATTGGGACTGATTAATGCTGGCGAGGGTGTGAATGCACACACCTCTCTTGTACGTCTTTCAAACGTGCCAAATACACTCCATCTAATTCCATTCCTAACTCTTATACATAAATGTGAACACAACAGCAATTAGAACAGATCTACCTAGGTTCATACACACTTGGGAGTTGGTCACACTGGTAACTTCTGACAAAGAGTGCGAACGCACACACCTCTTTGTACATGTATCTTTCAAACACCTTGCTACGTGCACCCCATCAAATAACGAACGCTCCTCCTAGCTAACACATGCATACATGTATGCAACACGATCCCGCTTCCTTGGAATCTGCATACAAGTCAGACGCATATCCTAGAATTCAGCGTCACTTTCTGGCGGGTTTTCGCAGACGCCCTGACATGAATTCATAATCACGTTTCTCGCGTGCACCAGTCTACCTTACTTTATGTACCCATTTCTCATTCTAAAGGGGGTTTTTTATTACAGATTTTGTTTTCTTCATAATGCATTCATCCTACAAATTATTCTTACCACCAAGTTATTTGCATTTTCAATGCAGGTCTGCAACCCTTTAGCTATTTTTTTAAAGAAAGTTTTAAAATTTGATCTTGCAAATTCATTTCATTCTTAGTAATATTTTTGTTTAGATAAAAGAACATTAGAGAAGAAATAAGTAATAAGAGAGAAAAAGGGAATGATTAGTGTCACAGAAATTATGGAAATTATTTACATTCAATAATCTTTTCCCATTCAACTACATTCAGTACATGTAAATGTATATAAAACTGAAAGACTGATACTTAAAGATGTGAATAAGAGAAGAGGAAATTACAAGAGGTTAAAGGGATAGTTGAGTTCTGGTAAGGAGAGTACAGTTTTGGTGAAACTGAATTTTAGCAACCAAAACCTGCATCATTACATTACAAACTAATAGTTATAACTAGAAAGGAACACAAAATTACAAATGACGTAGTAAATATCATGTTATCATTCAAAAAGAGCCGTTAAAACGTAAGAGGGCGCTCTCTAAACACTCATCGGTTTCAACCATTTTGAATAAAATATTGTGCATGTGATGCTTTGTTGAAATAGTGATTAGATAGAGAAATAACCAACAACTATTTAAATACCTATTTTGTAACTTTTTGAAAAGAGGAAGCATTTTTTTGAATTTTTAACGGCTGGTTCAAAATTCTCTAATAAACCTGGGGCCCCAGGTTTATTACAAATTGTTATATTTATAGATATTTCAGCCGTCTCTGAACCAATTTTGATCAAACAAAGATGATTTTATTATTTAAATATTATGCTCTTTCAAATTTTACACTCAGTTTTTCATTACCTCACAAAAAAAAGAGTAGTCTAGCGCCCTCTCTACCAAAACTCAACTATTCCTTTAATGAAACGATATAAAAGAAGAGAAGGATTCGAGGGCGAATGATGGGAAATCATTTCCCCGCCAAGATCTTCTCTCTTATCTTTACCACAAATCCATTCATGCATTCGCCGGAACGTACAAGTGAAATCTAATGCACACCCTCCAAGGCACATCATACAGATGTCCGTCATTCTATACCGACACTTTTTAAAGTTACGGTGGCGTACTTTGGTTAGAATATTGAAAGCACTTCTTGTAAATCATATCGCAAAGGGAGTTTGTGGCAAACAGCAGAACATTATTAAAATAGTCAAATCATGTATCAAGAAAACCTGAAAGCTTGACATGATACACACTCAGAAGTATACTAAAATGGAACAGAGTGCAATTTGAATACAGGAGGAGAGAGAAAATGATTTGGAGGAGGAGGAGGAGGAGGAGAAAATTGGCATTTATTACACCATAAAAGTCAACAACAAAATAAACTCCTTCATTGCAATGCAATCAGAAGTAATGCGAGCTTTACTCTAGCAGTGACCAACTGTGCAATTGTGCATTTTATATGTAATGATCGATGTGAAGTGACAAAGTTTCCATGAATTAATTAGCCTCAATACATATTAACAGCACTGCTTTACATTGGACCATACACATTTACCGTCAATTGCGTTTGCTAGGCTTCTTTTAGGAGCTTTAGGCTCATACTCATCACTATAATATGATTATTGCCACAGTGGAGATGGTGCACACAATGTTTGCTGGTTTGCATTGTATCCTATGACAGGGTAATTATATCAGTGTAAAGCGCTTAGAGATGATTATCAATTATATTAGGCGCTATATAAATCAAGTACATGTATATTATTATCATTATAAATTATCCAAGACTGGGAACCTGTCACAAAAAACAGGCGGTTATCAGTTAACCTATATTCAGTCATTTTCAGTGTTCTTTTACTTTCATTCTCATAAATAAAAGACAATGCCGGTGTGCTGGTAATTTGTTTTGAATGATAATGTACTATAAGAAGCAATTTTTTGTGGACATAATACATATATAGAATAAAGGTGATTACTGTTATATCAGTTCAGCCTTACAACTGTCTTTATGGTATTTTGAACAATTTACATGTAGGTATAGTTTTTCTTTCGATGTGAAACCAAAAGAAATGGTTACCATAATTTTTTTTAAAGGATTTGATCAAAGACAGTCGGTTACTAACGGTTCTCCTCTTCACTACAGCACATGAGATTTATTATTGGTAAATGCGGTGAATGCTGGATACAGTCGAGCGGTTGTGACGATTATGAGCTTATTTCTAATTTGCGTATATGGTCTTATGTTGCAAAACAGGAAGGATTTTGACATAATGGGTGGGGATGTGCGGCTCATGGGATTTGGTAATAAATGGTAGTAGAGATTATCTTTCTCATTTTTTATAAAATTGTCTTTCCTTCTGTTCATCTCCCTCTTTCCCACTTTTGAAAGTGAAGGGGGACGGGTAGCGGTGTAGTACAGGGAAAATAAAACCCCTTCTTAATTAAAAAAAATAGTCGCGGTGACGTCCTGATGTTGTCCGGATGAGATCCTACACCGTTTCTATTAAGAAGCTCCAACATCAGGACGACATCCGGACGAAATCGGGGTGAGATTCACCCTAGTCGGGTCAGGGTGATAGCGCGGTAACGTCCTGATGACATCCTGATAAACCGTCTATTAAGACGCGTGCGGAACGTAACCCGGGTAGAAGACGTCATGGCCGTGAACAAAAAAACACAGCGCGCGCCGATACTCTGTCGCCCCAGCTGTTCGCGTGATGAGGGAGGTGCGGTTGTTATGGTAACCTACCCGAGTGAGGATTTTGCGGATGCTAGATTAAGAATGGGTCCGAAGGCTCGCCGCGTGTTTTACGACCTGACCCCCTACTGTTTCTTATCCACAAGTCGCTCGGGTAACATCGAGGTGAGGTTTATTTTTCCCAATTAAGAAGGGGTTTAAGATACATTCCCAAATGTAACCCAAAACACTTTCTTCCATTCTTTCTCTCTTTCGCATTGTTCTCTCTAAATCTTCTTTCAAACATTGGTGCAGTAGAGGAGACAGTAGATATATACTGTACCTGCATGTATAAATAAACTTCTTCTCTACTTTCTCTCTTTCAAATAATGATTCTCTCTAAGTTTTTTCTTCAAATATAAGTGTAAAGAGAAGAATTAGATATATATTTAACCACATGTAATAATAATAATGTTCCCTTCATTCTGTTTTTCTTAATTAATATTAAAACATTTTATATCCCTCATAAGATCGTTTTACCATTGTATTTGACAAATGATAGTTTTGGACAACACACGCAATCCCCGCGCAAACATGTGACCGGGCTGTTAGCAAAAAATTAACACTAAAAGTTCGTTACGCGTTCGTCCCATAGATCATGTGTTTAAGCAAAATGCACACGCAATCAAATTTGTGCAGTACTCTATGGCGCACACGTTCTAGTCACGTGATTGACATTGCTGGTAAAAACTAACACCCTGGGAAGAAGAACGCCAAGACAGCCAATAAGCACATCAGTGGGAGCGCTAGCACGCATTCATCGCGTATGTGCGCAACTGCCAGCGCGTTGGTGCGCACTCAGTTTTGCGTCTTTGTGATTGTGTGCGCAAAATAACAATGACTTTAAGCGTATTAGATGCGCCGTGGTTCTGGAGGCTCATACTGGCTTCTTTGATGTCGATTGATTTTTATATCAAAATTTACAAGCGATTTTATGAAATATTTAGAGATTATCACTTATTTTGCTATAAGCTGAACACAATTACTGATATTGATGAGTGATATAAAACAACTAACGAATTTGCTTGATTGTGATAGGCAATCTATTACCTCGGTGGGCTCAAAATGACTATTACCCTCAGCTACGCTTCGGGTAATAATCATTTTGAGCCCACCTCGGTAATAGATTTGACTATCACAAGAAGCCCATTCGTTAGTTGTATACTGTTGACTTGCTTCTTCCAAGATTGGTGTAGTAGGAGAGATAGTAGATATATACCCGCATGTAACAAATTATAAACATTTTCCCTCCTTTCTCTCTTTCTTATGATTAATCTCTTTACTTTTTCTTCAATAACTTATTTTCCTTTCCATCGCTATCTCTCTCCACTATTTACTGTAGGTAAATTAAATAGGTGTTCATTTAAAGTGAGACAAGGAGTGGAGGGGTTACCAGGATATCAGACACATTCTCGCGCGTAACAAAAAAAAACCTTTTCCTGACACTGATCAACGCATGGGGCTCAATGGGTCATGCTGGGGCTCTTGCAAGAATTATGTTGCTATCTGTCAACTTACCTTGCTAGTGTTTCTATCTATAGCGCAACTTTAGGTGAATGTTTTCAGCGGGAATAATTGGTGTCCACCTGTAGGGTATTGATGTCAGGATATTTGTATATAGTGCTCGACTATTTGGTAACTGTAAAATAATCTGGTTTTTTAATACTAAAAAGGAGCTTTTGTTATTCCAGAATGGATTCGAGTAATAATACCAACTCTACATGGATATCAGACACATGCTCACGCGTAACAAAAGCCCTTCTTCCAGAGATTGATCAATGCATGGGGCTCAATGGGTCACACGTCAATGTATTGTTGCTATCCGTCAAGAAAGAAAACCCTACCAAGCCCCATCGCTGATGTGGTGTGCATAGCAAGATTGCAAGAACACATGTATGGATTCCAATAATATTTCCTCATCACCAATTCAATTTAATCTCCCCCCCAAAACCCCTAAATCACCAATGCAATTTAATCTTCACAAAAGATCTTCATAAATCATCACAAATTGAGCAATAGTATGTATTTCTAGAATTTTAGGGGGAAAAAAAGTGAAAAGTGGCTCTCAAAAATAGTGAATAAACCTGTTCACTTTGAGATTCTGATATTCCCATAGACTTTGTACATAGCCCACCCGGTTCCTGTAAGCAAAGGGTTAATGCAGCTCAATAAGGAAGTCAAATACATTTCTTCTTTATCAACTGACCCCATTGAGGGCAATTCAATTTGGTGTATCAAACATTCTCCATTGACACCAGTCATAACTGGCTTTAATAAAAAGTTGCCATTAATAACCTGCAAATTACATTTTTTTTTTTTGTGAGAAATTCATCGAGGAATTCTTTTCTTTTTTTCGGCACAATTAAACATTCGTTTCCTTCCCAGGTCAATAAATTGTAGCAGCGTGTGAATTTAAATGGGGCATACATAACGTCATAAAGACAAATAGAATACATCATATTTTGTTGGTGTGCAGTTACTTCGTTTTGACCTATTAATTTCTCATAAATGGATTGTCGGGTGACTTTAATTTGTTCACCATTGTGTAGAGCATATCTCAATTACCCCAAAACAAGTAAAAAGACTATCCATAAATAACGTCATAAAGACAAATAGAATACATCATATTTTGTTGATGTTCCTTCTTTTCCATTTTTGATGCCAAAGCATTCTAATTATGTTTTCTCTTCAGTTTTTTTTGTGTGTGTTTTGCTGTGGGTGAACTCATTACATGCCTAGACTATAAATAGACATTGACATTGACGCAATTTAAGTTAAATGGTGTGTGTTATTACAAAAATGCTAATCTATAGTGCCCTAATCTGACAAAAGGAAGCAACTGACAATTGGTAGTTTTCTTGTAAATGAGGATTTTTATGATGATATTTGTGCAGTTACTTCGTTTTGACCTATTAATTTCTCATAAATGGCTTGTCGGGTGACTTTAATTTGTTCACCATTGTGTAGAGCATATCTCAATTACCCCAAAACAAGTAAAAAGACTATCCATACAATTGTCAGTTGCTTCCTTTTGTCAGATTACAGCTCGCCCAAACACACAGCATCTGGGGGATTCAACCACCTGGAAAGGGTCGAAAGGACTAACGATTTTATAATATTTTGTGGCAAAAAAGCCAAGGACACTGTTCTTTTTAGCAACAGTTGTTAGTAGTAGTTATTCATAATATTATGATACTGAATTATACTAGGATGCCCAGTAATGAATGCATAAAGTGATCCATTACTTTTGTACAAATGCAATCAAATCACTTGGAGCTTTCACATTTCTTTTGTACCTTGTTGTTTGGCTCATGGTAACAGAAGAATGAAATGGGATTTGAATTTTCAAATGTCTCGTTAAATATATATATGACTGAATAGAAAATACTCAGTATTGATTGGTATCTGTGCCACAATCTTTCTCATAGCATGTAGATTAAAGGGATCTAGTAACTTTGTTGAAATGTGCAAAAAGCGATGAATGGTTGATACAATGTATATTGTTGTGGAGGGTGGAGGGTGTTTCACAAAGAAATATTTCGTCATGACAAATTTTTATGGTGGCATTATAGGGACATTTTTGCCCAAATTTTGCCCAAAATTTGGCAATTTTTGTGAAAAATTTGTATAATTTGGCCAAATTTTGGCAAAAACTTCCCGAATTTTGAATGCTTTTCGAATGTAGTCTAAATCAACGGGCAGTAGGTGATACAATTCTGAAATCCATATGTACTTTGTTCCTTATCTATGAAACTATCACACATCATTATTCAGAAGAATCATACGAGGATATGATTAAAGTCTCAAATATCACTTTTGTATGCAGTTAATGGATCCCTTTAACCCATTCAAGTCTGGTCTGGAATAGACTTGGGTATGGGTCTGTGAAGTTTGCGTTTTATACCAAAATCAAATCATCTCATGTTGAATGGATTATTAAGGAAGTATCATTTTATTTGAAATCTTGAAATCACAAGAGAGGTTGTCTGCATGCAGACACATATTTCAGTGATTTCTTTTCTTCTTCTTCTTTTACAATAACGAGCCGCCAAATGCCTGCAAGCATTAATTAAATGGGGCAGTCATGACGTAAATTGGAAAGGAATTCATTCAAATAATGTTGTGTAAATTGTCTCTTTCGCTATTTTAGAACTGCGTTTAAAGGGATCTAGTAACATTGTCCAAATCCTCAAAATCCAACTAGGTCCCTCATACCTTGTTGCATTCGTATTAACGAAAGAAACATGGGACAAGTTTCGTTTTTTTTTAAATTATTTCCCATTCATTAAAAAGATATTTACGATTGAAGTGTTCAGATGTTAAACTATCCACTGGATAGTCGTAACCGTGTACAAAGTGAGTGCAATGAGTTAGTGAATATCACTTTGCATTTGCTAATTTCTCGGCCATATAACATCCATTTAACTTGAAATGTTCACACAGTACCCACTGGACATAATCGGATAACAACAATATACATTGTATCAACCATTCATCACTTTTTGCACATTTCAACAAAGTTACTAGATCCCTTTAATCTACATGCTATGAGAAAGATTGTGGCACAGATACCATTAATCAATACTGATTGTGATCAAAATACTCATCAGGCTGGCGGGAAATTCCAGTCACAGACAGTATAGAGAAGAGTTACAATGATTTTTATTTTTTCTAAATCAAGGACAATTTTTTTCTCCAGATATAGTCATAGAGCTCTGTTATTTTCATATGAGGATAGCGTACTGGAATGCAACACAGGGCACAAACAATAATGTACACACAACCAGTGTTTCACAAGATTCTATAAAGCTGAACTTAAAAATTCTAAGTTGGACTTACAATTATGGTAAGCTATTTGTAGTAGCCTTGGAATAAAATATATTCAAGAGCAAACATTCAAGTTGATTAGATTTGTCATAAATTTTGTCATAAAGAAAATGAAATATCTTTGATAATAGAAACTATTAGTGATTTGAATACACATTTTATGAATTAAAAAAAAACTTGTCAACAAAGTTACTGGATCCCTTTAATCTACATGCTATGAGAAAGATTGTGGCACAGATACCATTAATCAATACTGATTGTGATCAAAATACTCATCAAGTTGGGTGGGGAAATTCCAGTCACAGACAGTATAGAGAAGAGTTACAATGATTTGTATTATTTCTAAATCCAGGACAATTTTTTCTCCAGATATAGTCATAGAGCTCTGTTATTTTAATATGAGGATATAGTGTACTGGAATGCAACACAGGGCACAAACAATAATGTACACACAACCAGCGTTTCACAAGATTCTAAGCTGAACTTAAAAATTCTAAGTTGGACTTAAAACTAGAAATTGCGCGCTCGGCGGGTCGCGCAGCCGAGCACATGTATCCCCCGAACCAAGGTAATCTTAACTATTTCTTTATATCATGGTTACCATGGCAACCATGAATCCGCCCCACACCAAAATCAATAGGCTTCATCCTCTTTCCTTAATACACCTTCATACCAAATAAGAAAATGATCGGACAAGAACTCGGACCTGTAGAGCGTTCACATGGTAATCTTAACTATTTCTTTATATCATGGTTATCATGGTTACCATGGCAACCAGGACTCCGCCCCACACCAAAATCAATAGGCTTCATCCTCTTTCCTTAATACACCTTCATACCAAATTAGAAAATGATCAGACAAGAACTCGGATCTATAGAGCGTTCACAAGGTAATCTTAACTATTTCTTTATATCATGGTTACCATGGCAACCAGGACTCCGCCCCACACCAAAATCAAAAGGCTTCATCCTCTTTCCTTAATACACCTTCATACCAAATTAGAAAATGATCGGACAAGAACTCGGACCTGTAGAGCGTTCACAAGGTAATCTTAACTATTTCTTTATATCATGGTTACCATGGCAACCAGGACTCCGCCCCACACCAAAATCAATAGGCTTCATCCTCTTTCCTTAAGACACCTTCATACCAAATTAGAAAATGATCGGACAAGAACTCGGACCTGTAGAGCGTTCACAAGGTAATCTTAACTATTTCTTTATATCATGGTTACCATGGCAAGCAGGACTCCGCCCCACACCAAAATCTAAAGGCTTCATCCTCTTTCCTTAAGACACCTTCATACCAAATTAGAAAATGATCAGACAAGAACTCGGACCTGTAGAGCGTTCACAAGGTAATATTAACTATTTATTTATATCATGGTTACCATGGCAACCAGGACTGCGCCCCACACCAAAATCAATAGGCTTCATCCTCTTTCCTTAATACACCTTCATACCAAATTAGAAAATGATCGGACAAGAACTCGGACCTGTAGAGCGTTCACAAGGTAATCTTAACTATTTCTTTATATCATGGTTACCATGGCAACCAGGGCTCCGCCCCACACCAAAATCAATAGGCTTCATCCTCTTTCCTTAATACACCTTCATACCAAATTAGAAAATGATCGGACAAGAACTCGGACCTGTAGAGCGTTCACAAGGTAATCTTAACTATTTCTTTATATCATGGTTACCATGGCAACCAGGACTCCGCCCCACACCGAAATCAATAGGCTTCATCCTCTTTCCTTAATACACCTTCATACCAAATTAGAAAATGATCGGACAAGAACTCGGACCTGTAGAGCGTTCACAAGGTAATCTTAATTATTTCTTTATATCATGGTTACCATGGCAACCAGGACTCCGCCCCACACCAAAATCAATAGGCTTCATCCTCTTTCCTTAATACACCTTCATACCAAATTAAAAAATGATCGGACAAGAACTCGGACCTGTAGAGCGTTCACAAGGTAATCTTAACTATTTCTTTATATCATGGTTACCATGGCAACCAGGACTCCGCCCCACACCAAAATCAATAGGCTTCATCCTCTTTCCTTAATACACCTTCATACCAAATTAGAAAATGATCGGACAAGAACTCGGACCTGTAGAGCGTTCACAAGAAAATCTCTGCGGCGGACGCGGCGGACGCGGCGGCGGCGGCGGCGGCGGCGGCGGCGGCGGCGGCGCGACGAGGCCAAATCCATAGTATCCCCCGAAGTGGTTCGGGGGATACAATTATGGTAAGCTATTTGTAGTAGCCTTGGAATAAAATATATATTCAAGAGCAAACATTCAAGTTGATTAGATTTGTCATAAAGAAAATGAAATATCTTTGAAAATAGAAAATATTTATGATTTGAATACACATTTTATGGAGTTTAAAATAACTTTTTCCAAAAAATGTCAAAGAAAATAATGGCTAATTTCCATAATGTTTAAGTCCAACTTAGAGTTAAGTTCAACTAAGGATCTTTGTGAAACACTCCCCAGGGAGCAAAGCAAGCAATACAAACTTGATGAAAATCATAATCTAGTTGCCTGATTTCCAAACTAGCAACAACAGGAATTCAAAGAAAATCTTGCTTATTTATTAATCATGTCTGCAACGCATAAACACAATTTAAATCAAGAAAGCGACTAAGATTTTGGAAGTAGACAGTTTGAAAAGAAAAAAAACAACAACACTGTACTCTATTAATGGCCCGGTCAGATATCAACGGATAGCGGAAACGAATGCCCAACGAATAGAAAATTTGCGAAATGAAATTATCCGGTGATGAAAGTCGTCTCCATTCATTGCTTTATGTACAAAACATAGAACAACGTACATCACCGGACAAGGAACGGACAAGAAACGCATACGAACGGAGACGAACGGATGGAAAATTTAGCTCTCCGTTTGACGTCCGTTTACGCAATCCGTTGATATGTGACCGGGCTATAAATAAAAAACTAGGGCAAAATATATCTCAACTTCATCAAACTTTTAAGGCTTTTTGTAAGAAAAACAAACATGACACTAAAGAAAAAATACCAAAAGTGAACAATATTTTACTAAGAACAAAGTTCATGAAAACAGCTCCATTTCATCCAGTTTTATTTCAGACTTTAATTATATAGAACGAACAAATGCATCAGGGTTAAAAATATGCCTGAAACTATCATCAATAATGTTTCCAACTACATGATAACAGGAAATGTACAAGTGATTATCTATTTTTATTATAAAGAAAGAACAACTGCATCATGGTTAAAAATATGCCTGAAACTATCATCAATAATGTTTCCAACTACATGATAACAGGAAAAAGTATTAAATATCTGTTTTGGAACATTCCATTTCCTTATTGCAGGTTTAATATTGAATTTCTCCTTCCTCAAAAGTTGGTGGTAACTATGGAAACCGTTAATATATACAAAACTAAACGCCAGTGTTCCTCTTCAAATTCACATATAGTCCCTGGGGACCAGGAGAGAAACAATTGATTTCCTGGAAAGCAATATGATAATAATAATAATAATAATACAATTTTTATATAGCGCATAATAATATAATAACATCATTCTCATATGTCTATATTCACTTTCTGTTTCTGACAATTTTTCACTTGAACTTCCTCTTTTTTTGACAGTTAATGTCCTAAAAAGAGTTTCTATGTTCACTAAATTGTGCTATTGGGTGACTTTCATAGTTTCTTCCCTTTGACATAACAAGTTAAGAAATAATTTGACAGGTTGACCCAAAACAAAATTATGACTAGAATTATGATATATGTTTTAATATCCTATATTAATTGTTTTTGTTATCTCTAACTGTACATGACTTTTTTTTTTTCCCTTTTTTGTAGCGTAGTGAAGTATGTAATTTTTGTTTGTTTTGATTTTGTATGGGTATGTATATGGGATAGGTTTTTATATAAGGAACCCTTCCTTCCTACCTAAACACATATATATATATATGATCATTTTAATTTGTATAACATTTGTACCTCATTTTGCATCTGTATATTTTAAATGTATATATATGATTAGTGTTGAATAAAATTTGAAATTGAAATTGAAAATTTATTGTATTGCTGAGAATTAACACATTCAGGACTAGTCCTGGAAAGCAAATATAGTCTGGCTGTGGGTTTATGAGGAATGTATGTTATATTATATTCAATAGTCTTATTCGGGGTTTATAAATAAAGGACAAAATAAGACCAGGGGGTCTATTCTGAAAACGATTTGAAGTTAAAATTCATTGTATCGACGTCATATCTACGTCACTAAAAATTTAAAAGAAATAGCGATTTGCTAAAATATATTCTAGTGACGTAGCTATGATGTAGATACAATAAATTTTAATTTAAAATTGTTTTCAGAATACACCCCCTGATCTTTAAAAAACAACTTTAACATATTTTGTCAAGTGAAAACAAAAGTCAGCGTTTGATTTAAATATTGTGAGCATCGAATCACAAACTAAGGTAAGTCAGGTTAGCATGCAAGAAATAAGTTCCGACACCACATACATTTCTAAAACCCCAAGTGTAACAAATGTTGTCATGTTAAAAGGAGCTGAGTCGAAACAGATTAAAATGTGGTGCATGTGACATCTTAAAGTTTAAAAACTCATTGATTGAGCTGAAAATTGACGCCCCCAGTCCCTGTTACATTTTGTAACATTAAAAGAAACAAAGATTATAATACAGGGCACAGAAAAAGACAAATTAACACATTGTCCTAAAAAAATATAAAATACAAATTCTAAAAACATTATTTGGGAAATGACCTGCGTTGGTTGTCTCATTTAATCCTTCAAGACTGGTCCTACAAATAGTTTCACTGGGGTCTATGAATAATATATGTTATGTACCATTAAATCAAACAACTCCATACTCCATACTAAAACCCCAAGTTTAACAAATGTTGTCACATTAAAAGGAGCCGAGTCAAACCAGATTAAAATGTGGTGCATATGACATCTTAAAGTTTAAAAACTCATTGATTGGGCTGAAAATTGACGTAACGCCTTCCTCACTCCCTGATACATTTTGTAACATCAAAAGAGACAAAGAGTCGAAACTGATTATAATACAGGGCACAAAAAGTCAAATTAACACATTGTCATGGCAGGATAAGGGCCTTGTTTTGCAAAAATCAAAATGAAAGACCTACAAAATGAATACAAATTCTTAAAACAGTGGGAAATGTCATGCGTTGGTTGTCGCTTTTAATCCTTCGAGACTGGTCCTACAAATAGTTTCACTGCGGTCTATGAATAAAATGTGTTACATTTCTAAAACCCCAAGTTTAACAAAATGTTGTCATGTTAAAAGGAGCCGAGTCAAAACAGATTAAAATGCGGTGCATGTGACATCTTAAAGTTTGATTATGATAACCCGTTGAGCCAAAAATTGACTTAATGTCCTTCTCACTCCCTGATACATTTTGTAACATCAAAAGAGACAAAGAGTCGAAATTGATTATAATACAGGGCACAAACAAAAGTCAAATTAACATATTTTCATGGCAGGACAGGGGCCTTGTTTTGCAAAATCAAAATGAAAGTCCTAAAAAATATAAAATTCTAAAAACATTGGGAAATGACCTGCGTTGGTTGTCTCTTTTAATCCTTCAAGACTGGTCCCAAAAATAGTTTCACTGGGGTCTATGAATAATATGTGTTATATACCATTAAATCAATTAAATCCATACATTTCAGAGTTGATTAAAAAATGTTAACATAATTCAATTTCAAAGTGAAGTTGATAATAACTTTTTATGTATCCTCGTCATTTAGTCTCTGAAGAAGATTCTTTTAGGATCGATAATGTATGCCCTATATTGACTCTAATTTTATAACACAGGCATTAGTATCGTAGATAAGCAGTTTTCAACAGCATTTTTGCATCAATTACTTTTTTAAGTGACTTTAAAAAGAAATATCTGCCAGCTATTGCATTAATCATACGATCGTTGTAAAAGTTGTCATCGACCTCTGCCAAAAAAAATGTTGAAAGTAGATTTCAAGCTTTCCTGACGTACATGTACATTTATATTTGAGAATGCATTAACCCCTTCTACCCCTTCTAGGGCCTGGGACTAGGAATAATGCATGTTATAGCACAATTAAATAAAACTGAATGGGTTACACATTATTTTCTCAAAGTTCTGCAGTTCGTTTACTCATGTACGTGACATTTCTGCCTGGATGTTGAGAAATTGAATTTATATCAAATAAGCAAATCAATTACACTTTAAATTTGTTTAAATGATTTTCATCTGACAAAGCTGTATAGTTCTTATCGAATTAATTTCAGGAAGCGTAATCTAATAAAGATCACTTGCGCTAAACAGTCAATAAAGATCATTTGCGCTATTACACAGTCAACAAATTTCTCACTCTATAATACAATTATAAACTAATTATCCACTTTTTTCAGCCCCGAAGGATCGGATGATTATTTATAGGGAATAATCAAATACATATCTCAAATAATGTTAGCAGTTCAAGATATTAGTCAATTATAATTTGTTATCAATAAGATACCGCAGCACTCTGATTAAATTACATCGGAAAATGGAACGAAGTAATTGACCTTGTAGGCCTGAAATAGGAAGAAAAAAAACACTTTTAATCATCATGCAATATTTACCAAGTCAATAACATCTATCTTTGTAATGATAAAAAAAAAAAAAAAGATAGCATATTCTATGCAATCAATAGTTTAAATATCAAGATATAAATACATGTCTAAATATACATGTACATGTAATTCAAAAATGTCTTGGTTATGATAGTTTAAAGTATGGTGACATAAATTGTGCATGTAGCACTGTATATGGCAATAACATACTGTACAACAATCCCAGTTTATGGTTATTATGAGTTATTCTGTTTATTGAAACGTTAAGTAATCATTTTGACATTTTGCACCATTTATTATGTTGGCTCCAAATGTTAAAAGGATCTATGTAGTAACTTTGTTGACATGTGCAAAAAGTGATGAATGGTTAATGCAATGTGTATGTTTATGATTTTATATGTCCAATGAGTAATGCGTGAACATTTCACATTAAATGGATGTAATATGGGCAAGAAATGAGCGAAAATGAAAAGTGATAATCGGTAACTCATTGCGCTGACTTTGTGCACAGTTATGACTATCCAGTGGATAGTTAAAAATCTGAACACTTCAATTGTAAATATCTTTTTAAAGAAAGGGAAATAAAAAAAAAAAAAAGTTTGTCCATGCTTCTAATACGGATACAACACTGTATGCTCTAGAGAAACACTAGATTTATAATTAAGTTTTGTGAATTTGGACAATGTTACTAGATCCCTTTAAAAGACAAAACATGTCCTTATCTATTACATCTATACAAACAAAGTACAGTTGACAACAGAAAATATACAAACACACAAGGAAGAATGACAGTCACACACATGCACACACAAACTCACACACACACAAACACACACACATACACACACACACACACACACACACACACAAAAAAGACACACAAACATATTATGAGATAAAAAGGAATGCACCTAGGATATATACAATATGATACTGCAATTGACATCTATGCCTCTCTATAATTATACATCCCATTAAGAAATTGCTCAGGGAAAATTCCATTTTGAGCCATTATCTCTTGATATCATCAAGTACAACAACAAAAAACAGGCGGACAAATTGTCCAGCACTTTAGGTTTGACCTTGAAGATGACCACTGCATGAATATAGAAAGTAATCTACATAAATCAAGCATCAGTGCACACTCATTTCCAAGCAGATGCATATAAAGGATTTTATGAGCGGGGGCATGTATTGGCAGGTGAATAAAAGTACAGTCAAACCTGTCTTAGTGGCCACCTGACTATAGCACCCAGCCTGCCTATAGGGGCTACCAAAAGAGTTCCCCTGCATGAAGAGACAAAAAGTGCTATGGAACCTGTCTATATAGTATATAAAGTAGGTCACCTGTCTATAGCAGCCAGCCTGCCTATAATGGTCACCATAAATGATCCCTGCAGAGATAAACTACATGTATGTCATGGAACCTGTCTATTGGTCACTATATACACAGGTTTGATTGTATTTTGTATTGTTTTTCCATATTGTTTAGTTTGTTTGTCTGTTTGTCCATCTGTCTGTTTTAGCTCACCAAGCTTCAGCTCTCTCTGACTGATAATGTTCTAATGTCAAAAAAACCCAGTTCACCAAATTATAGACCCAACTGGAGGAGGGAACACCCCCCCCCCCCCCGGCCCCTTGCCCCTCTCCCCCCTCCCCCCCCCCCACCTTACCCCTCCTCTCTCTTCTAAATCCTTAAACGGACTCAAACCCATCAAATCAACAAAACGCATGAAAGCATCGCACAGTCTACTCCACATTCATTTGTCCCTCATTCCACAATAATTTCTCCTCGCCCATAATTTGATCTCCACTGACCTGGATATTAGCCATAATAACCAATTCCCTTCACGATTCTGAAATCCCTATAGACTTTGTACATAGCCAACCCCGTTTCCATAAGCAATGGAATACAAGAAGAAGAAAAAAATGCATACCTATCCATTAAATAATTATATGTGGGGTGAGATGCATCCCCACTTCTCCAGTGCTGTTCACATGGGCTGGGCACATCTTTTTGCTGTGCCTAATCATATGATACTTTTAGGAACTATATCCAAATGTGGGATGAGACACATATATATGCCTGACTGGAAATGCATAAAGGCTGAGGGTTCCCTATTTCAGCAACAACCATCACTATTCACATGGGCACATCTTTGCTAAATTTGCTAAATCATATGATACCCATTAAATAATCAAACATGGGGTGAGATTCATGAGACAAATACTAGACCGACTAGAAATAGGCCGACAGTTCCAATCTTCAGCGACCATCACCACTATTCACTTGGGAATATTATTCATATGAACTTAATCGTGCTTTACTTTCAGAAATATATCCATTAAATAATCAAATGTGGGATGAGACAAAATGACCAAACTGTGGGTTACTTCAGCGACAACCAGCACTATTCTCATGGCCGCATAGATCTGTTCTGCTTTGCTTAATCATATATATGACACTCTTTGGAGATCTTAAAATCCATTAAATAATTACAGGTGGGGTGAGACATATGATCTGACTGTAAATGGGTTTGATGGTTCCAGATATCAGTGCTATTCAAATGGCCGAATAGATCTGTTTTGCTTTGCTTATAATCATATGACACTCTTTGGAGATCTATATCCATTAAATAATTACAGGTGGGTCTGTGAGACATATGATCGACTGCAAATGGGTTTGATGGTTCCAGATATCAGTGCAATATTCACATGGGCACATCTTTTTGGTGCCCTGAATCATTATAATCCAATGTGGGATTAGACATGGAGCCCGATGGTTCCATACTTCAGCAACAACCTGCGCAATTTACATATCAGCAGATCTTTTTGCCATGCTTAATCATATGATACCTTTAGAACTATATCTATTAACCCATCAAGCAAAATTTATCATTGTTTTCCTCTACAAATTGGCAACGTCGAATTTTTGTTAACCTTTTAATGACATAAAAAAGGTGGAAAATATTTAGTAATTACAATTTTAGACAAAATAATATGAAGTGACTTAACCGCAGAGTTGCCAATTTGAATGCCAAAATCTGTTTTAAAAATATCAAAATATAATGCCAATTTAAGGATTTTCCTAAATTATATCGATCTATGGAATTATAAGAATCATTAAAAATTAACTAAAGCTGGTAGAGTAACAAAATAGGGCTCTCAAAAAAGATAAAATTATGCTCTTTCTCCTTGTATACATCATCGATCCTAGCTGAAGTGTAGGACTACCACCCAAAAATATGTGGGACATCATCGTTGATGGGTTAAAATAATCAAGTGTTAGATGGTACATATTACAGACTGGAAATAGGCCAACAGTTCCCTACTTCAACAACCATCAGCACTATTCACATCAGCAGGTCTTTTTTGGCGCACTTTATCATGCGATACCGCTAGAAATACATCCATTAAATAATTACACGTACATGTGAGATGAGACAGCGACAGTGGCGCAGCGGGGAAGTATTTGCTCCCCAGTTTGTGGTTTTTACCTCCCAATCTGATGCTTTCTCTTTTGCTTGCTACTCCTTCAAAAGGATTTTTTTTTTTTGCCCCCAATACCTCCCCCCCTCCCCCTCCTCCCCCCCCCCCCCCCTTCATCTAAACTCCTGTACTTTTGACATTCTGGTGCCCCCACTGGAGAGATAACTGGAGTGGGTGAGCAGGCCCTTTAAATATGCATCTACAAGCTATATGGGGTTCATATATCTTTTTAGCACACTAATGGCCATCCCGTGCTTTTAGAGCATAATTGCGGCAAAAAGGATTTTTAATGGCGTGAAGCTGAGCACAAAATGGCAGTGTCGATAGATAGCTTTGGGGATAAATTAGTTTTAATGATATCCCATTTATTTCCTTGTTGATCTGTTTCTCTCTCACTCTCTGTCAATTTTGTCTCCCCCTCTCCCCCACTCTCTTTGTCCCTCTCTATTTTGTTGCATCTCATCTATCTCCCATTCTCTCTCCCCTCCTCCTCCCCTCTTTCTCCTTCTCCTCCGCCTCTTCCTCCCCTCCTCTGCCTCTTCCTCCCCTCCTCCTCTGTTTCCTCTTCCTCCTCCTCCTTCTCCACCTCCTCGTCATCCCCATCGCCTCCTCCTCCTCCTCCTTCTCCTCTGCCTCTTCCTCCCCTCCTCTGCCTCTTCCTCCCCTCCTCCTCCTCTGTTTCCTCTTCCTCCTCCTCCTTCTCCACCTCCTCGTCATCCCCATCCCCTCCTCCTCCCCTCTTTCTCCTTATCCTCCGCCTCTTCCTCCCCTCCTCTGCCTCTTCCTCCCCTCCTCCTCCTCTGTTTCCTCTTCCTCCTCCTCCTCCTTCTCCACCTCCTCGTCATCCCCATCCCCTCCTCCTCCTCCTTCTCCTCTGCCTCTTCCTCCCCTCCTCCTCCTCTGTTTCCTCTTCCTCCTCCTCCTTCTCCACCTCCTCGTCATCCCCATCCCCTCCTCCTCCTCCTCCTTCTCCTCCTCCCACTTCTCCTCCTCCTCCTTTTTCTTTTCCTCTTCTCCTCCTCCTCTTCCTCCCATCCCCTCCTCCTCTGCCTCCTCTTCCTTCTCCTCCTCTTCTTGTTCTTCTTCACCCTCCTTCTCTGTCTCCAATTCACTCAATTACTCTGTCTTTTCCCCCTCTCTCTCTCTCTCTCTTTCTCTTTCATTTTTGTATTTTCTTCCTGCTTCTAGCCATAGCGATTTTTTTTCTCAACTGACACATCCAATAAGGAAATCACTCTGGATAGTGGATGAATTGATGGTTTGGTGGAAGAATCAAAACATTTGCCCATGATTCTAGTGAAATCCTAGACCCTCTGGCACAGAATATGGGCACTATTGCTCAAACAACTTTTGCATGAACCTGAAGCACACAAACACTGAAACACTGAAACACTGAAGTAAAAGACAACTCTGGTAGTACATGTCTTGTTTTGAGCAACAGGCTCTGAAATGAAGTGACTGGGTTAGACTAAGGCATGGGCACTGTTGCACAAACACTTTCACACGATCTTAACGTAAATTGTTTATGTACACACCTAAACCTGTAGCTGTTTTAAAAATGTACAAAGTTAACTTTTGATGTTAGAGAGCATATCTTGCTTTATTGAGCAACACGCCCTGGAAGATCGTGAATGGAATTGGAGTTTCACATGATCTCAATGCACACATGTCTACAAAATAATACATTATGTATGCACTTTAACCTACTGTAGCTATCAGATTAACCTTTTGTAGTTGTCTTGGTTTGAGTAACATGCCCTTAAATATGGAGGATGAGAGACTTGTCAGTTAAAAGAAGAAGTGTTTTAACCTTTGTAGGATATATCTGTAGACATAAAAAGACATTCCATATGACACATTAAAGTTTGAACCCTGCATGTCATTCATACGCCTGTCAAGGCAATGAAAAGATTAAATTATATAATGATGGATTTACTTCCTCATATGCACAAAAATCTTTGAGAATGGATTTCTTCTGAATTACAGTTCTTTCAGGATCACAAGATTGCTTTTTAATACCATTTTTGAGGTCAGCAAGTGTCATATGGGGCTTTTTAATGTGTACAAAAGTCATGTACATCACATACAGCGGACTGATGTATATACTGTTTAAATGATGCCATTAAGAAGTTATGCAATTCATTAATTATGGGAGGAAGGTATTTGGTATTGCTACCTTTACCAGGTAAATTACGATGCTGAGTTTACTTCCTCATATTGATAGACATTAGGTTAGTGATATTGTACCATTATTGTTGGGATTTTCCAATATTTTTAGTCATCTTGTCTGCTGGAGATTTATGAAATGTTGCTTGCCTGAATTAAAAATTAAAAAGATAATTCTGACATATATACCATTCGCTCAGCCACCTATTTTGTGTGCACATGATAAAAAAAGGTTACCAAGTACGGTAAGTTTAAAGGCAATGCAGGAATTAATTTTTAATTTTAGGGGGCTACTTTTTCAATCTGATGGATATCACAAAATATTTCACATAATACCCTATGGCAATTTTAGGGGCTACCTCCTGATTTCAGGGGGGTTTTGGAAAATTAAGGGGCAAAATCGCCCTCAGCCCCCATATATTTCCTACCCTGTTTAAAGGGATCTAGTAACTTTGTCTCAATCAAACAAGCTCATTTGCATATCTCTAGTGGTTATTTCATGTCTGGGTGTTTTCCTCTTGCTAAAAAAAGTATGAAATTAGCCTTTTTTCTTCTTCAAATGTTCTCTTTGTTATTGAGATTTGTATGATTTAATTTGAACAAATCCCTAGGATCATTTCAACTGTGTACAAACTCATGGCAAAGAGTTAACAAGCAGATAGCATTATGCATTTTTGCTTGGTATAAGACGCATCGACTCTGAACGATGGTCAGAGTAAGACGCATCCATCGACTCTGGACTCAACCATTTATCAACAAGTACAACAAGTTTGGTTGAGTCCTCTTGGCTCAGTACTCTGTCATATATATGTGACATTCATACCGTGGGATATTTGCACATCAATCAGTGGACATGTATAACCCATCAAGGACGAGAGCTATTTTAAGGCAAAATTGATCATTGTTTTCCTCTACAAATTGGCAACTCCTAATTTTGTTCGACCTTTTAATGACATAAAAATAGGTGGAAAATATTTAGTAATTAAAATATAAGACGAATATGAAGTGACTTTGCCGCAAATTTTTGCGAATTTGAACGCCAAAATCTGTTTTTAAAATATCACAATGTGTTGCCAATTTAAGGATTTTTCTAAATTATAGCGATCTACGCAATAATAAAAAAAATCATTAAAAAAATAACTAAAGCAGGTAGAGTAACAAAATAGAGCTCTACAAATAGAGACATTTATGCTCTTTCTCCTTGTATACATTATATAACTTTGTATCTTCTTGCTGAGGTGTAGGACTACCAACCCACAAATATGTGGGACTCCGTCCTTGATGGGATAAGAGATCACAGAAATACACGTTCTATCAATCCCTTTGTCAGTTGTTGCACATGTCTACATAGTTACTAGATCCCTTTAAAGGGAATCTAGTAACTTTGTTGACATGTGCAAAAAGTGATAAATGGTTGATACAATTTATATTGTTGATATCTTATATATGTCTACTGGGTACTGTGTGAAAATTTCAAGTTAAATGGACGTTATATGGCCGAGTAAAGAGCAGAAAAGCAAAGCGATATTCGCTAACTCATTGCACTGACTTTGTACATGGTTACGACGATCCAGTGGATAGTATAACATCTGAACACTTCAATCACAAATATCTTTTTAACGAAAGGGAAATTTTAAAAAAACGAAACCTGTCCCATACTTTTATTGTTAATATGAGTACAACAAGGTATACGGGAACCATTAGAATTACAATTGCATTTTAAAGGATTTGGACATAATTGTTACTAAGTCCCTTTAAAGTTGGAATAAACAGAGAGCTTTAGTTACACCGGGGAGACTCCCCTCCGTGTCCGAGGTGTTGCAAGTTGGAAATGTCAGAGGTAATGTCTCTTTATTCCAATTTGCATTCTAATAAACAATGCCACGTACCGGTCCATTTCCAGACTTAATAAACCCGGGAAGTTGAACCAGCACTCTTTTTCTAGATTGTGCAAATACAGGGTGCACCATGGTTCCTGTAAGCAATGGGTTAAACTGTATGAACCTCCACCCCACCCCCCCCCCCCCCCCCTCAAAAAAAAAGAGAAGAGAAATTAATATTAATGTATATTTCCAAAGATTTTTTTTCTACAACATACAAACTGTATTTAAACACAAGCTTTCTCTTGATCTATGAACATGGCCTTAACAGTTTTGGGAAACATTTATATTGGCCAAACTAATTGATCAATATTGTTAAATAAGTGGTAAAATCCAAACCTAAGCATTGTTAAATGCAGAAATATTGGAAGAAATCCAATGGCCGCCCATGAAATTTATAAATCCACCGCCTGTTCGCACCCGTCCGTGCCGCTAGCGTTGGGCTGGAGATATCGACAAGCCTGCATAGCGGAGACCATGCGATTCCGCGTTGGCGGTACGATTTGCAGCAAATCAGTATTATACTTGTGCAAATATATCAATTAGTAGGCGGTTTACCGGCCAAATTTGTATAATCCCATATTAGTAAAATGATATTATTTCACATGGTTGGTAATAAGTGCGTACATTTCATTTTTTGGGTGTTGGGCGTTTCCCACTACTATCATTTACCTTTAAAGCATATTAAGTACCTTGAATCCTAATATGCCTGAGTTAAATAATTCACATCACAAAATAATTTGCCCGATGAATTCTGAGGCCATCATTGATATCATCATTTATTCATCAACAGCACACACAAAGTGCAATCTGGCCGTCTAATGGCACCGCTAAAGCCATTCATAATCAAGCATTTCTACAAACAGCGCTCGGATAGAAATAATGCTCATAACCCTTTTCCATGATGGCTCTGTCCAGCAAGTAGCCAAAACGAAGACATTGAAATTTATGTCAAATTTAGTTGAAATTTAGTTACCCACTCGGGCAAGTGACATTTGGAATGAATAACATTATTGTGGAACATTTTAAGCTATTTCTGGTGGTTCCGGACCAGTAAATAAGTGCTTATTCATCATGCACTAGATTATGGCAAACTGATAGGGGACTTGTTAACCCTTTCCGTACAAGATATTGAAATCCCCATAGATTTTGTACATAGCCCATCAGGTTCCGATCGAGTTTAAAGGGATCTAGTAACTTTGTTGACATGTGCAAAAAGTGATGAGTGGTTAATACAATGTATATTATTGTTAATATCTGATATGTCCACTGGGTGTTGTGTGAACATTTCAAGTTAAATGGATGAATATATGGCCGAGTAATGAGCAAAAATGCAAAGTGATATTCACTAACTCATTGCACTCACTTTGTACACGGTTTTCGCGGTCCAGTGGATAATTTAGCATCTGAACACTTCAACCGTAAATATGTTTTTAACGAAAGGGAAATTTGAAAAACCGAAACCTGTCCCATGCTTTTATTGTCAAAATACGAATACAATAAGGTATGAGGGAACCGCTAGAATTCCAATTGGATTTTGAGGTTTTGGACAATGTTACTATTAAGTCCCTTTAAGGTAAGCTTCACGTATAGTTGATTTACAATTATGATCATGATAGTTTTCAATATCATCCCAGCTAGAGGCAATCAAAACTCTTTGTAAATTGTACACATCAATACCATACATCCTTGAAGGAAAAACACATCCTTTTATCATTTCATACAAATGTACCTCTAGAGATGTGTTGCATGAAAAGAAAGGCATCAAATGTCCTAGAATCCTACATTTGTGGTTTAAAAGATCTATATGGGATTTCCCCCTAAAATAATCCAAATAAATACCTTTTGAACCTCCTTGATTCCAGCTCTACACTATGCACGTACAGATTCTCAAATGGCCTCTTTGCACATTCAGGGCTCCACGCTAACTTCGCCATGATACCTTCCGGATGCATGATTATGTATTAATATACATCTTCTTCCTCATTCTCTGTCCTGCTTTAATATACGTTTATATTTTGTAAATACTATTTTGAATATTTATAATTTGAATATTTTTTTTACTTGTTGATGATTTGTATCTGCATTATGGTAAATAAACTGAACGTGAACTTGTTTTGCTAGCGGCTTGGACAACAAATCAACAAATTATCTCAATTATTTACACCCAAAATAGACATAGATCTACAAGTACACCTAGAATGGGCCAAAATAACATTTCATATTCAGGTATGAATCTCTTTTGCATATTTCAGTCCTATTATTGATAAAAACTGCCATGATGTAGAAGAATACCCAGTTTTCTCATTCAGTCTTAGCTGCCAATTAACCACAACGTTTGACTTATTATCAAATGTTAATTCGCACTTTTATTTCTTTACCATATAAGGCCATTTGTTAGTGTCAAGCCATGGGGTATTATGGAGAAATATAAATGTCCACCTTTATCTTTGAAGCCATACAATTTTAAACATGTACAAGTATGTGATTATATTGCTGCAATACAGCAATAGTCTGCAATATATAGAAAGCATGTTATGATGCCAATACTGACACGGTACTACAGGTTGTCACACATATATGCATGCAAAGCAGCACAAGTGCATCAAAATCTTTGAACCGTTACAAAATGTGGAAAAATTTCGCGGTAATTTCACAGCCGAATTCACAGCCTATCGCGAACAGGGACATGTATCGAGAGAACATTATATCGCATGAAACTCATTAGTGCGCACGAACCACAGAAATTGCACATGTGAGACTAGATTAAATAGAGAAAATAATCTAGATCAGTGCCTCCATAACCCTGGAGAGTATCATTAAACGAAAACGTCTTCATTTAAGTTCTTGCAATTCAAATTTGGCATTCACAGAGTCGATAAATAATGAAAAGGTCAAAATCATACTTCATAAGCTCAAAAATTATACCAAAATTACATTTTATTCTAAATACAATGACCAAAAAACAGTATAAGAGTATCCTTATTGTAACTATTTTATTTTTAAATAAAAAAGAGTCCATAGATCTACTTGATCCAGAATTTTACTTTAAACATTCACCCCAACCTACATATTTTGAAGATGATTCTAAAAGACCAAATATATCCCTTTAACCCTGTCGATACGGCCTAACGTGATAGCCACTGGTTCACTTGAACAAACATATACTGTGCCTATCATAATGTAGGGGTCCATGAAAGCGTAAAAGCATACTTTACCACAACATGTTTCAAATGTGCGGACATTACGTCTCCCCCTGCTCAAGAAATGATTACCCATAATGCCCAAACCAGCTGTGCAGCTGCCATTTAAATGCTCACTTGCTCGTGGATGAACCATAAACTTTCTATTTAAATTGTTTACACAGACTGGAAAGCCGCTTAAGGCCCGGTCACATATCACCGGATAGCATAAATGAATGCCCCACGACTAGAAAATTTGCGAAATCTAATTATCTGGTGGTGACAGTCGTCTCCATTGCTTCACGCACAAAACATTCTGCCGGATAGAACAATGTACAATGCCTGACGGACCAACGGACAACAAAACGCATACAAACGGAGATGAACAGAATGGAAATTTTACTCTCCGTCAGGCATCCATTTAAGGTGATATGTGACAAAAATGCAAAATTCTCCACAAAACATTATTGTACAGCAGACAGACCACTGCATTCCTGCTGCCTCTAGCACAATATGGTGACAGGCATTACCCTAGCCATGCATCATTGTTCACTGCTTCGAACCAAGCACTTTGTGAAAGACAAAAAATAAGTTTTGAAATTGAAATTTCACCAGTATTCTTTATATGAAGTATAAAATATAAATAAGTTACAAGGATATTTTAAAACAACTATCAAAATGTAATATTTGTATTTGTTTGTTGTACATCCCTTTAAACCTGAGCCTCAATTCATGGTTGAAAGAGACCCACACGACCCAGCCAGCCCTTTTTATAGCCATCTATAAGGATCCTCTGACTGGTCTATATCAGATATACATGTATTACAGTTGCCATGTCATACAGAGAGATCGACATTTAAGGCTAGGAGGGTTAACCAGTGCCTCAATACATGGATGCAATCGAGACCCACATGACCTAGCCGGCCCTTTTTATAGCCATCTATACCGATCCTATGATGGTCTAAATCAGATTTGCAGTTGCCCCGGGCAACCAAGAATGTAGCGAGCAAACACATGAGAGGCTTATAATATAGTTACTGTACATGCATTCTACATGGATTCAAAGCCCCACTACACACTTTGGAAACAGTTTTAAAATGTACAATCTTGATAAACAGCTAGTACTGGTCAAGCTATGCAAAGTTTCTAAAAAACATCAAATGGTTAACTTGAATAATAACAAACAGGATTCAACCAAAATAAAGGCTGATGTGGTGTCATAAATGGAATGAAAACATCCATTAGCTAATATATCATTAAAAAAACATTCTGTTTGCAATCATTTACCTACATTTATAATGATATGTTTGTGTATACAATTCTGTTACTTTGAGATGAATCAAAACACATGTATGTGTGGGAGTGGACAATGTTTTAATTAATATTGTATGCAGGGGGGGGGGGGGGGGCTTGCAATTTACATGTATTTCTGTAAATATTTCACATAAGCACAGGAAACAAAATCCAGGCTTTTTACAACCACATCAGATTGGTTTTCCTCATCAGATATATACAAGTTTCAAATATGGTGGTTTGAAGGGTTTTCCAAGACATGCTGAGTGGTTTTCTGAAAACCCTAGGGTTTGAAGTAGTTCTTTAGTGTCCTTTTAAAGGGATCTAGTAACTATGTCGTCATATAGGCAAAAACAAAAAGGGATGATAAAATGTGTAACATACATTTCAGTGATCTCGATAGCTCCCCTGATTGATGTGTGAACATTCCACATTGGTAAATGAATGTCTGAGGACCTAGTAATGAGCGAAAACTAATGCAAAGTGCAAAGTGAACATTTGAAAACCCAAAGATGGTTTCACACTACTATAAGTAAGAGGAAAAACAGCAAGACATGAAAGAACTGCTAGAGGTACAAGCGAGTTTAGTCAATTCAGACAAAGTTATCAATATTCCTTTAATTGAGGACAGTAATACAGAATAGGAAAACAGCAAGGCATGAAAGAACCGCTAGAGGTACAAGTGAGTTTAGTCGATCGGGACAAAGTTATTATATTCCTTTAATTGAGGACAGTAGTACAGAATAGGAAAACAGCTAAAGGCATGAAAGAACCACTAGAGATGCGATTGAGTTTGGCTGATTCGGACAAAGTTACTACATCCCTTTAAAAAGACATCGCATACTGTAAAACCTGCCCTGGGGTGGCAAAGCTTTGGTTGCAGTGTAGCTAAATCCAGCTGTCTTTTCATTACAGACTAAAACTATCCCTCACAAATTTAAAATGTGCATGTATAAAGACATAAAAGATTTTTCATTTAAAGGGAAATTCTTGTTACATGGTTTTCAAAAAAATCCAGCAAAATGGCAATTAAAGGGATCTAGTAACATTGTCCGAATCCTCAAAATCTGATAGGAATTCTATCAGATCCCTCATACCTTGTTGTACAATAGAAGCATGGGACAGGTTTTAGTTTTTTTTTATTTCCCTTTCGTTAAAAAGATATTTATGATTGAAGTGTTCAGATGTTAAACTATCCACTGGATAGTCCTAACCGTAGACAAAGTCAGTGCAGTGAGTTAATGAATATCACTTTGCATTTTTACTCATCACTCAGCCATAATATAACGTCCATTCTACTTGAAATTTTCACACAATACCCAGTGGACATATCAGATAACAACAATATACATTGCATCAACCATTAATCACTTTTTGCACAAGTTACTAGATCCCTTTAATATGTTCACATCTTTAGCTGATTATGTGTACATAGTGAACGGGTTATCCCCTTGCCTACGGGAACCTGGTGGGCTATGTGCAAAGTCTATGGGGAGTTCAGACTCTCAAAAGGGAATGGTCTAATATATACATTTATGTATCCTGATTTGTTCTATAACTATACTGTACTGTACATGACCTGTTTGTAGGATACAGTTTTGAGGCCTTGCTTTTTTAAACCATTTATTTGTTTCCATTTCTTTTTCATGCATTTCATTCACACAATCATTAGAATAAAATAGTCTCTACCAGGCAACGAATAACATTTGTAATATAGGTAATTACTTAAGTGATATAACATGGAATAGAAAAATTACATGGAACAATAATATGTCTTTATTCTGGTGGTCTTTATAGAAAGGTTGTTACCATACCATGTTTGAGTGAATACTAAAAATAGATCATGTATACTTACATCAGAGTCGACACCTGGGTCTGTGCCAGGGCATGTGAACGTGACGAATTCATGGCAGCGCTTGTGCACCACAAAACTGCAAACTGGAGAGAGGAAAGAAGAGAAACAGTGGAGGGGAAAATCATTAAAAATGGGGAACGGAACGTCACAAAGATTTCATATATTCAATTTCAGATTAAAAAGATGACATTATATGTTGGCGTCATTCATATGCATACAAGGCAGGCTGCACCATCTGGATAGAAAGTAGAGATATAAGACGGAAGAGGAATCATTAAAATATTACTTTACAAAAATTTAATTTGAGTAACAAAATGACATTGTATATGTATGTTACCCTCATACGTGGCATACAAGGCAGGCTGCACCCCACGCACCACCCCTCCCCCCCCCCCCCCCCCCCCCCCCTCCCTCTGAGAGATTTATAAAAATACAGAAAATACCAATATTCAGGCAAAACCACTGAATATTTGAGCAAAACCCTAACATATCTGGCAAACCAGCAACTTTGGGAATACCATTACATGTTCCTAATTTTCATGCTTGTGTCCATAAATCGGGCTAATTATGGGCATAATCAGCGCAATTCTGTTGACAGGATTGTTGTTGGGTTTATTTGTATGTTATTTTTTGCTGTAATTTTTGTGGTGTGGATAACTATAGCCCATCTCCTTCTAGGCATCATCAATATTTATGTACGGGTGGGTATTGGTGCTCATCAATTATTTATCTAGAACACTGCCATCGCAAGAGGAAACTGTCATCAAACTTTGACGAAGTGAAAGTCATCCCAAGTGCATGTCAATCACACAGGAGCTACAATGAATGGCTGATGAAACCGAACCAGATTAGCAGCCAGACAACCAGTTTAAAAGCAATTATAAGTTTCAGTTTCTTAGTGTGTGAATCCTTTCAACTTTTTATGGCAGATTAATGGGACTTAATTAGTAGACAGGTTTTGTTTTTTTCAAATTTCCAATTCGTTCAAAAGATATTTACTATTGAAGTGTTCAGATATGAAATTGTCTACGGGATAATTTCATGCCGTGTACAAAGTAAGTACAACGAGTTAGAGAATATCACTTTGCATTTTTGCTCATATCCTTAGCCAAAAAACATCCAATTAACATGAAATTACTTTGTGGACATATCAGATCACTCAAATACACATTAATTCTATTAATCACTCATCACTGTTTGCACTTGCCAACAAAGTTACTAGATCCCTTCAAGTTAACCCATTCTGGACTGATTGATTTTGATATAACATGTACTCTCCATAGACCCTAGCTCAAGTATTTTCATGACCAGTCCTGCATTGATGAAACGTTGTGTCTCCCCCCCCCCCCCCCCTCCCCCCCCCCCCTTCAGCATTATGTATTTTAAAGTGATCAAGAACCTATGTCTACGTCGACTTTAGAGGGATGCCTGTAAAGTGTCGAACTCCACAAAAATTACTTGGAGCTTCCTCGTTTCTCTTCTACCGTGTTGTTTAACTTATGGTAAGAGAAGAATAAAATAGGGTTAGATTTGTTCAAATGCCCCTTTAGTATGACGATATCTATCATTGAGCTCAAGAGCGTTAATGAACGGTCATAAACCTCATAGACGTCATACAGTAATTCGTTGTAAAAGCCGACGCATATTTTTAACCAGGAGAGCAGTGTTCTTTTTCAATGAAACTTTCACACATCATTCGGACATATATTACAATGATTTTGGTAAAGGATTGAAGTCTCAGATGTCATTTTGGGCAATATCTGACACTTTACAGGTGCACCTTTAAACTCACTTGCATCTCAAGTGGTTCTATCATGCCTGGTTATTTTCCTCTTACTAATAGTAAGTATGAAACCAGTTGTGGTTTTTCAATATTTTCTCTTGAGTATGGAGATATTCATTAATTATTGAATTTTTAACAAAATCGAGGAATCATTTTCAACTGTGTACAAACTTGTGGCAATGGGTAACCATAAGCTAATAGCAATTTGCATTTTCTCTCATTACTCGACCATATGACATTCACAGAATTAAAATGGAATTCTAGCCTATCCCTCAGTGGACATAGAGAGCAGAAATACATTTTTTTGTTAATTAACCTTTTGTCAGTAATTGCGTATGTCATCATTGTAACTAGATCCTATAGGTTAATTTGATCAGTAATTAGATAGCCAACTTCCTCTCTCTAGAACACACACGCACAGGAGCGTGCATCAAATTAAAACGGCGGCACAGCTGATAATTAAAGGGGGCAATGGTTTCATATCATGCCCCATCATTGATGAGGACAAAATAAATAAAGGAATACCTGAACAAGATTCTTTATTGTGTGGCTATTATGCCCCTGCATTTGAGAAACTTAGACCCACCTACCCCTCCCTACCTGCATTGGGAATTTACCCCGGGCCAACTCCCCCCTCCCTCCTCCCCCCCCCCCCTTTAGTCTCTACTATGGAAACGTTACCCCTAACCCTTCTTTCCCTTCTTTCAATGGGTTACTACTCATTAACCAAGACACATCACATACATTCAGTTATGTTCAATGCAAATTGGAGGTAAATTCAGTTTGAGGAAATATCTAGGGCTACAGAATATATACTCATTCCCTTTGATTGTGATATTCCCAACGAGACTTTGTACATAGCCAATCAGGTTCCGGTAGGCATGGGGTTGAAATGCATTATTTCTAGGAGCAGAAACTAGGCTGAGTGAGATATCTTTTATGATCAGTTACAAACCCAATTATTAAAAGTCCCTAGCAATTATGTATTGTATGTGTGATACGCCTATCAACAGAAATGACATTTTTCTCAAATAGTTTGTATTATCGCATCAATGACAGATCAGCACACGCATGGTAAGATCAATCACTAACAATGCAACCAATTTTGCGCTGTATGCACCCAAATGTACTTCCATTTCTATACGATTCAACCAATTAAATACATCAACCTGGTTGGCCATGTGCCAAGTCAATAAGAATGAAATAATCTAGCAGGCAAGGGCTTAATGATGCACTATTGCCCTTTTAAGCAATCAGAAATCCATTATCCTTCACAGCTAGCTTTGCGTCAATTAAGTTTGCACTCAACTTGCTATTAATATGTACACTGGTAGGCTTTGGTTCATTACTAGATGTGAGCGGCTAAATAGCAAAACCCTGCACTTGTCGGAAATTCATGTTTTGAGGAAATTGTCGTTTAAGTTCACATAATGTGCGTAAAATAATGTGCGTAAATGTTTGTGAAATTGAAACAAACATATCTTTGCCAATTATTGACCAATTTTTAAGTACAAAGCATCAAATTAAAGCTTGTGATGAGGCCTTTCTAATGGTATAAAAATCTACATTTTGATTTGTATCGACAAGTGCAGGGTTTTGCTATAGCCGGTCACATACATAATGGTAGTGGCAAGTCTGCAATTCATGTGGCATTATACCCTGTAAGCGCTAATTAAATTGTAAGAATCCTTTTGACTCAGTTCTTTTGGTCAACTTCACATGAATAACTAATATCCCATTAATCTACAGGTATATTGAATAGAGGCTAGTCAAGAAGTCAAATGATTACACAATACATTAGACACCTGTATATTGCATGCACTTCAAAGGGATAAATCGTCAGATCATAAATAATAATAATAATATATAGCATTTATAATGCGCCATCTATCTAATAAATTATTCAGAGGCGCAGAGGGTAAGAATTATCACCCCAAAAAAAGGCTACTCAAACGCCAATCTAAACAAGTATGTTTTAAGACTTAATTTGAAAACATCTAGTGACTTTATATTCCTCAAATCTAAAGGCAAATTGTTCCACAATTGTGGTGCAGATAAATAAAAAGCCTTTTCACCTGCCCCCAACCTGACTCTACGAGGGGTCAGATGATCATAACAATCTTATGGAACCTGTCTGCAGAGGTCACCTGTTTATTGTATGCATTTATGAATAAATCAGCAGATCTAATTCTACATGCATGATTATTGTGATTTGAATCAACCATGGTACTTAGAGGGTTAAACTTCTCTTCGCTATTGGCTAATTTATGTGTGTGCATCTAAGTGGGTATTAGATAAACAACACTTTTCTTTTGATTGATACATGGCTAAACATCACACCTTATCTGGTGTATTGAACAACTCATCATACATGTAGATGCATCAACCCAAAATATATGCACGAAAAAAGAAGATCAAATACAACAGTAAATGGATATATATAACTTCTGGAGAACCTCATAAATCAACCAATGCAGACCTTTATATAAAGCATGTGTGCACTTCTACAGTATCACTGGCTGGAATGCTCCCCAGGGAGTAGAGAGAGTGCACAATTAAGTGCTGGTTTGATTATGCATACAAATGCGCATCCGATGACAGAGGTACATGTTATAAGATTAGATGCAGGTCCCTCTGGGAGAACAGCGTTAAAGCACTGTACTGAAGAGGCTAATACATCGGGATGGACAAACTAATTATTATTATTACAACATCTATTGACATACCATGTGTACATGTAATTGTGAATAAACATATTAGTTTCTTTGATATAATTGTATGATTTACTGTATTGGGGCCTCAAACACAAGCACATGCTGCTTTTCCAAGGTCCCGGCTATTATTTATAAAGTGTACATTTGATTGTTTAATTTTCTATTTTTTATTTGCCAAATAAATTGAACTTGAACTTAATATATTTGGTTCACAGCATTTGTATGACAGCACTATCACAGAATACAAAGTTCATCTTAGTTTAGTTATTCAAATATTGAGTTTAAAATCAATATTAGTATCTGTGAAATGAAATGTGTAATTGCGGCCAAATGCAATGGTTTCGTTTATGTTGGCTAGCTATGCCTGACAATACCATCAACTGGTGCAGAGGGCTAGTTTTCATAGTTCATTTATTATCTAAATATTGAGTTTAAAATCAATAGTATCTAGGACATTGAATGTGTATTTGTGACCAAATTGTATTTGATATATGATGGGGCTCGATTAGGCCTTTGTATACGTGATAGTACTATCATTTGGTGCAGAGGTTTAGTTCTCATAGTTCATTCATTATTTAAATATTGATTTTATAATCAATATAGCATAACGATCTGTGAAATTAAATGTGTAATTGTTACCAAATGAATTGGTTTATATATGCGGCCCACATACTACGTTTGACAGTACCATCACAGGATGAATAGTTCATTTTATTTCATTTATTATTCAAATATTGAGTTTAAAATCAATAATATCTATGACAGGGAATGTGCAATTGTGACCAAACGTACTGTTTTATTATATACGGTATATATGTGGTTCAAAGCCTTTGTTTGACAGTGCACAATAACAGGATGCAAGAGTTGAGTAGAGTTCAGTTTAATATTTTAAATATTGAGTTTCAAATCAATAGTATCTATATGAAATTAAATGTGAAGCTGTGACCAAACATATTGCTTTATTTTATATATGTGGCTCACAGCTATTATTTATAGCCCGGTCACATATCAACGGATTGCGCAAACGGATGTCAAACGGAGAGCTAAATTTTCCATCCGTTCTATACGTTTCTTGTCCGTTCCATGTTCGGTGATGTACGTTGTTCTATGTTTTGTACATGAAGCAATGGAGACGACTTTCATCACCGAATAATTTAATTTCGCAAATTGTCTATTCGTTGGGCATACGTTTCCGATATCCGTTGATATCTGACCGGGCCATTAACAGTACCGTGATGTAAATTATGAAAGAACTGTAGTTTCTTTTAATGCTGACTTTCAAATCAATAGTATCTGCAAAATTAAATGGGTTATTGTGAATTAATCAAGTGCGTCATAGTTGAATTATGTGCAAATTAATTGGTAACTTTTATATGTGGCTAAATGCATTTGTATGACTGTGCAATATCATGGAAGTTGATGCATGAGCTCAGTCTACCTGAATAGTTATTCTGCACATATTCAGTTCAAAATCAATAGTAACTACACAATGAAATTTGTTAAATTGTGCAACTTGTTAAGTTTAGTTAGGGCACGATTCTAGAGTTCAAATTTCAAATCGATGGTGGCTGTCGCTAGAAATGTGTTAACTGTGCCTGCATTTATTTTGTTCCTCTGATGAATGAACATGGCCCTGGAAGACATTAACTCTTGTCTGACAGTGCATCATCGCTCAACGCAGGAGTTTATTAGCGCACAAATCAACTACGTGCACATCTACGTCGGTTGAGAAAGAGAAGGGTGCTTATAGTCACTTCTGCTACTTAACAGACAATTGTGTTTATAGTTTAGGAGCACCGTAGAAAAGAAATTGAGCTAATTTTTGTTTTTTTATCAATATCTCACAATATGATCAAATGTGATTTTTTTAAACAACATGACATGGTTGGAGCTCCAATCTATAAGATGGTATGCATTTAACTCAATTTAGCCAAAAATCGACTTAACGACCCTATCAATCTCACCCGATGATGTGTAGTATATTGCGATATTTACGTTTCAACATCTCATATCTACGTTACGTCATGATTCCAGTGTTCAGTTTAAAATCAATAGTGTCTGTTGCAAGCAATGTGTGGTTGTGACTGCATTCATTTGTTCCTTTATACCTCAGTCACACCTTCTGTTTGACAACAGCCACAAGTTCTGTTTGACAACGGCATTATAAGTTGATTGTGAATGGGTGTTGGGATGAAAGGAGGTGCGATGGTTTGCGTTAAGAAAGATCATTTATTCTACATCAAACACACTGACTATGAGAGCCTAAAAATGCAGTGTTGTTTTCACTCTATTAAACATCATTTTCAATGTATCGCATGGAATGGGTTAAGCTACAATTCCTGCATTTAGTTTCAAATCAATAGTGTCTGTTGCAACTCGCAAGCAATGTGTACTTGGTGTGACTGCATTCGTTTGTTCATTTATGCCTCCCTCCCAACTTCTGTTTGACAACGGCATAAGTTGATTGTGAATGGGTGTTTGGATGTAAGAAGGTGTGATGGATAGTGTTGGTAGAGATCATTTTTCCTACCTTTAAACACACTGTCTATGATGCCATATGGCCAAGTTACAAGCACAAAATGTTTAAGTCCTACTTGCTGACTTCTAGCCATTAGAATTGTATATCGTTGAACAAATCCTCACACAAAACAATCCAATTAAATCATAAATATCTCAATTACAACGTAGTGAAAATTTGAACAAAGAAAACCAGTTTATTTTAGTATGAAGAAAATAACAAGGCATGAAATAAAACACTAGATATATCTAGGTGAATGAGTTTGGTCAATTAAAGCTATTCCCTACAGCATTTTTTGTACCATGTAATAACTCTACAAGAATAAGTTACATTATATGAGGGAATAACTTGGTGAAAATTACATTAAACCATTTCGCAACGTCATCTATGTGGAACAGGTGAAAGCAACGTGACAGTTACGAAGAGTTTAAACACCATTCTAATCAATGTAAAATATTTGCGATCAAACCTGCTGAAATAAAAAGAAAAATAATAAGACAATATACAATGTATGTGATACAATATATGTGATACAATGTATGTGATACAATACAGTATGTGATACTCAGTCCTGAAAAGGTTAATTTTCGGTCAAATTTGCAATTCTGTGATGAATTCTGCAAAAATCTACCGCAGATTTCCGAGGATGGCATTTGCAAAAAGTCATCAAAATGCAAATGGAAAGACGCACTTTGCGATTATGGTCTTTGTCAAAATTGATTATAGTGTACCCCCCCCCCCCCCCCCCCCTCCCTCAGGTAAATAATCCCCACATCCAAAAAATACATACAATCTATTGTAAAACTTTCCCCCCATATAAGCTACGTTCACCATGGCAACCCAGTTATTCTGGAGGAGGTATGGCATAAGTCCTATAATCTCACAAAGACGACATCATCATGCATCGTTCTCATTGTAAGAGTGAGAATAAACAAAGATTTGATCCCTCAATATACTGTATGTACGGTAATTCCATTTTGATGAAATAAATGAAAAATGCATTAATGGTACGAAATTGCAGATTATTTTGGTTCATCTACCAGAGATTGATTCTATTGAAAATCAAACAAAAGGAATTATTTTGGCATTCAGATTCAAGTCTCAATTTTCCCATGAACAAGTACTGTATATAATTGTAAAGAAACATACATGTAATAATATAATTTTTATTATGAAATAATGTTGAATATCAATATTACTACCAAAATCAACTTTCCATTTTACTTGCATTTTTCCATGCGCTATGTTTTGAAAATTTTAAATACAAATTTGTCTAATGTGACGCTATCCAATGCAAATGGTGTAAAGTGATGTATAAATTTCCTAATCTCTAATTAAAGTATCAATACACTACCCTTTCAAGGGTAATCCCAACGTGCAATTCATTTTCACATTCATTAAGCAAATTGCTTTGTTTATGGTATATTTATAGCACTTAGCTAGCAGCCAAGCTAAAAATGCCTGAGTGAAAGCCAATTTCATATCACATATAGCTAAATATTCTGTATTAAATTAAAGCATCAGTCCCATTTGATTAATGCGATCAAGGGGTTGCACCATCAGTGTTGCTTTTTGTTTCTAGTGGTAGGAGCAATATGACAACAATAAACTTGTTTGCTAAATTATTCAAATGTTATAATGCATTATCCCTTTACCAGAGATTGTTAGTGGCAACCTGAAAGTAGTCAGGTTAAGATATTATTATTATTATTTTTTTATTTATTATTATTATTATTAATAATAATAATTATTATTATTATCATTATCATTATTATCTCACCATATTAGGTGCTATATGAATTAAACCTATTATTTGTATTGTTATGAATTATTGTATCCAACACTCAGGCTTCTTTACCCAGCTGACTGTCCTTTCCATAGATTATAGATGAACCAGTGATTAAACTATTCATGAATGCAAACTTGTAAAAAAAAAACTATTTATAGTTATCACGTGAATTCTTGCAATTTTATGTGGCACTCAGAGGGATAAAGCAAGTGTGACTGTGCCTTGAGATACCCAGCTAAAAGGCTTTTCACCCGACTACTCGTATAAAACTACAATCAAAGAGCATTCAATTTAATCATGAATATCTTCATATTTAGGGAGACATTTGACAAATCAAAACCCCATTTCATTCTTCTATTACCATAAGCCAAACACAAGGCACACAAGAAATGTTAAACCTAAAATTAGACAAAATTTGACAAAGTTCATGTTAGTGTGACTGAGCCTTCAGCTACCCAGCTAAAGGGCATTTCAACCGACTGCCCACAATCAAAGAGCATTTAATTAAACCATGAATATCTCAATAATTAGGGAGACATTTGGCAAATCGAACCCCATTATATTCTTCTGTTGCCATAAGCCGGCTCAAGTGATTTTAGTTGAATTTGACCAAGTTAGTGTGACTGAGCCTTCAGTCACAATGCTAAAGGGCATTTCACCTGACTGCCCAAGCCATTTTAGTCATCCGTCAACCAATTGGAACAAATGCTCAATGAGAAACATTAGTCACTGTATTCCAGATGGATCTGAAAAAAGGACGTCTGACCTTTAATACTGGCAACATCCATCTCAATCTCTATTTGCATTGCATTAAAGGGATCTAGTAAGTTTAGTAACTTTGTTGACATACTTTGCAAAAAATGGCAAATGGTTGATAAAATGTGTATTTCTGTGATCTGATATGTCCACTGAGTGATGTATAAACATTCCATGGTAAACGAATGTCATATGACTGAGTAATGAACAAAAAGAGATATTTCCTCACTCACTGCCATAACTTTGTGTACAGTTGAAACTTGAAACGCTCCCAGAGAGACTTTCAATTCCAAACAATCATAAATATCTTTATAACAAAATAAACATTAGGAAAACTTAAACATGTTCCATGCTTCTATTGGTATATAAGCATACAACAAGGGATGTGGCACCGAATAGAGTTCTTCATGAGTAGGAAATATAAACTTGCTCAAAACCTTTATTAAACCTTTATTAAACAACATATGGATTAGAAATATCACATGTACTGCATATTTTATAAGTTATTTCAAACTAAGTGCACATGATGGTTTGTATTTCAATCCCAAATTGTAGTCTAATGTCAATAAAATACACTGGTGATGAATTGAACCATCTAAGAAAGCAAACTGACTGCCAACTTTATAATAGGAAGTATGCTATCTTTGTTTGTTTGAAATTCATATTCATAGACAAATACACTGTCATTTGCACTTCATTGTACAAACAATCTGAAGTATGGTTCGTGCTTTGTGAAGATAATAATAACTTCTGGTGGATCACCCACTGCACCTTTCAATGTGTTAACCCCTTGTGTATGGTAACCTTGTAAGCTATGTGTAAAGTATATGGGGATTTCATAATCTTGAAGGGTACGAGTTAACAGGTTAAAATAATTTGAATGACGTACATCATAATTAAATCTTTTCCTCCTATATATCATAATTCCCATAAGAATATTTCTTATTCCCACCAATCAAGACGTTCCTGTAGAGAAAGGGTTATATCATCATACCAAATCTACCTATTTCAACAATCATGCAGAATCATACTTCTGGTGGAGCCCTTTGAATGTAATAAAATATATTCACAGCATTCAAATGCTGTACATCATCAATAAATCTTTTCATCCTCGATATCATAATTAAATCTTTTCATCCTCGATATCATAATTAAACTTTTCATCCTCGATATCATAATTAAATCTTTTCATCCTCGATATCATATTTCCCTCACAGTTAGTACACAGAACAAGACGCTCTGGTACAGAAAGGGTTAATACCATCTCCACCTCTCTACGCCAACCAAGGCCTATCAGTATGTCTCTCTTGTTTTAACAGCTCTGTTTGCTTGCATGCCAATGATTGCAAATGAGGCTGTCTTGAGTGGGCAGAGAAAATAAGGGACATTTATAACGATATCCCGTCTTCATGGCCATTGATATCGAGAGACTGTGTCAACAAAAGCTACTCTGGACGAAGCAGGAAATATGGAAAGCAGTATGTGGAAACAAAACAAAAGAAAGAATATCATAAATATATTGTAAACCTGTTTGGGACTGATACCGAGCCGTGAAGAGCTGCAGTCTATATATGTGATGTGTGTATTAACCCTCTGAATGCCACAGTTGCATCAAGTCACAATTCTCATAGAATCGGATCTATTAATTTGTTGCGTATTGTACCCACACAAACTTTTTTCTGTACTGGCCCATTCAGGCAAGTAAAATCATACATTTGGAAATGTTATCACTTGCCCCAACACAAAATTGACTTGTCCTCTAACTTCTATATAAGCTTAACACATATAGAAATTACGTTGTTCTCTTGTAGTTGAACAATAACTTAGTTGCCCGATGGGCAAGCAAATTAGACAATTTATTAAATTTGACTTGCCCAACACCAATTTTTACTTGCCCCAGGCAAGCAGACAAGTGCTAGTGTCAAGCCAAGACATCACTCAGAGTACTTCCCTATCATGTAAACCTGTCTGACGGCATGGGTCAAATAGATTCCATCAACTAAATTTGGCATTCAGAGGGTTAACGTTACTTGGTAATTTAGTTGTCAAGCGCAAAAGCAATAAAGTGCCGTTAAACTGAAATCTAATCGTCTCCAATATGTTTTATTTCCGCACACAAGAGTGATCAATGAATAATAATACATCAGCTATAATTACTGATGTAATAAAACACAGCAAGCAACCTTTCTGTTCCACCGATGAGTTTCAAACAAAGTGTGAACAAAAATATATTTATTCATATTTTATTCATTTATTCATATTTTAGACATCAAAACTGAGAATTGATAAGGTCATATGATCCCGTCATTGAAAAGATGTAGTGCGCATTAGGCTTTATGGATTGACACAGGGAGGAATATTGACACAGGGAGGAATATCCACACAGTAACTCTGCACTCCCATCCTGCTTACTTCAGTAGATGTGAATGTAGTCAATACTATAACTGTGAAGCCTGTCTATATAAAACACCCAAGCAAGACAGGAAAAGTGGTCTATATAAACAGGTGGTCATTATAGACGGTTCATTTTCATATAAATGTATGTAAACAGGTGGAACCTGTGCACCTGTGCACTTCTAAATAACACAGAGTCAGAGAACCACTGATGCTTTGGAGTGGATATTTATTCATATGTATTTCCAGGTATCAGTCTTAAAAGGGTTAAAACAAATACAAACACTACCTTTAAAAAACAACACCATCACTCTAAAAAAAAAAACGAACACACAAAATCCCACCTGTGAATATCTAACTGACAAACAACAACACTGACAGTCAGAGTCAGCTAGAGGCCTTATGATAATTTGAACTACAGACGACGACGACGCTTTGGAGTCGATTCTTATTCACATGTCGCAAACCTGCCAGGTTCACCAAAGCCAGCCTTCAATCTCACTAATGCATTCGGCTCACCCGAGATGAACATCCAATCGTTCAAAGACAAGCGGAGAATCAAATTCGAGCCCATTTCACACTGCTTAACAAAAGCGTGCACACAAAATTTATTTGCTTCTGTTTTGTGCCATTTGTTTGTTGTGGCTATTTTAAACCAAAATAGTGAAAACAGGGCTTAACACTAGCACTTGCCCGCTTCTGCTTGCCCGGGGCAAGTAAATATTGGTGTCGGGCAAGTGAAATGTCATAAATTGTCTAGTTTGCTCGCCTGATCAGGCAACTAAATAATTGTTCAACTATGAGAGAACAATGTAATTTCTTACATCTAAATCTTGTCAAGAAGTAAGAGGGCAAGTAAATTTTATATTGGGGCAAGTAAACCTTCAAAGTTTATGATTTTACTTGCCCGAAGGGCCAGTAGAGAAAAAAGTTTGTGTGGAGGCTTGGTGAAAAAAGCGGCGAATTAAATTCATGCCCTTCACACGCTGCCAAATGATAGGGTGCACACAACATTTGCTTGTTTGCTATCTTGCCATTTCTATGATGTGGTTGTCATCAACACAAAAAGTGAAAAAGAAAAATATATTTTCTTCTAAATCATTTTTAATCACAACTAGATCAAATAGAAGAAGCCCTAGTTCTTTATAGTACACTGCATGACATTGATGTTTCTCAAGAACTCACAGAAAAAGAAAAAAAAATTGTCATCATGTTTCCAGGACTTGAAAATCCATTTTCTCTTATTTTTCAGATGAAACCTCAGACATACTGATTAAGTTATGCACGACAAAGAACATTATATGACCTGAATTCATTGAGGTGAACCATGAGGCTCATGGTTGACTATAGCAATCAGATACTAATTGACACTTGATATGCATATAATGTGTCTTTAGATGCCTCAAATTGCATCTTTCAATGCATCTTATGCATGTTTTTGCATTGTAATGTGAAAACTGCAAAATGCACATGATGCACACGTGTCAAGTTTCTGACAGTGTACTTCTGAATTCTGGAATTCTAGTAATTGATTATTTAAACCCATTGCCTATAGAAACCTGGTGGGTCCTGTATTAACTATATGGGGATTGCTAAATCTAGTAGGGAGCAGGTTAAATGATATGAGAATCATTTGACAATGGTCCATCCCTAAGTGAGAAAAGGATATCAATTAAAAAAATGCATGTTGTACCAAAATCAAATCATGTTCAATGGATTTATTTAATTTGACCTTTTTTTTTAGAATCGTTTGAAACCGGTCCACCCCTAAGTGAGAAAAGCATATCAATCAAAAAATGTATGTTGTACCAAAATAAAATCATGTTAAATTTCTTGAATTAATTTTGACCCTTTTTTTCTTTAAAAAATAGAAAATGGTCCAACCCCTAAGCGAGAAAGCGTATCAATCGAAAATGCAATACATGTTGTACTAAAATTAAATCATGTTCAATTTCTTGAATTAATTTTGACCTTTTTTTTTTCAAAAAAAAAATTGGAAATGGTCCAACCCCTATTTAAAGTGAGAACTGGGTATCATCAATCTATTTCATTCACTTGCCAGGTGATGAAATACCAAGGTCAACGCGTGATACAGCTGCATCCAAGCAGAATGGAGATTTGCATTCTTTTTTTCTTTTTTTCTATTTTTTACGTTAAATAAGATAGACATGAGCCTGAACGTGTGTGATTTGCATGTGAGGGATAAGGTTAACCCATTGACTACGGGAACCGGGTGGGTTGTGTACAAAGTCTATGGAGATTTCAGAATCTCGTAGTGAACGGGTTAATTGAATAGGCACCAGAAGTAGGGGCGGGGTGGGGCCCAGGGGGGGCGATTCCACATTTTGTTTAAGCGGAAACCACAATTGTATACGGGACAAAATATGTGATTTAGGGACAAGAAAATTCATACACGTATGTGCAAGATTGCTAAAATAGTGAGGTGGGGGCAGTTGCCCCAATACACATTTAAAGGAGGTGGGGAGGGGGGGGGGGGGGGGAGGGGGGGTAAAATCCAAAAAACAGAATCATATTGTCTTGAGTGAGTTTAAATAACATCGATACTTATTAATATGTTAGCATTAAAGGAGCCAAATCTAAGGAGAGAATTATAACCATCCCTTAGGCAAGCTAACATATATAATTTTTGTGATCAGTCTTCTTCTTCTTCTGTCGTGTCCATCACCTGTACTATTTACACACAACATACGGAGTACTATTAGCCTACATAGTACTCACATCGTACCATTCTCAAAATCAGCCCCCACACTTTGGAATGCATGCACTACCACTTGAAATTCGACAACTACCCTCAAGTAACTCATTTAAGCAAGCTCTGAAGACATTTCTTTTTGTATGATTTATCTCTGTATAAATGTTTGCCTTTATATTGATTTTATTTATGTTTGTATTGTGTAAATGTGTTACTACATGTTAAGCGCATAGGGAATGCATTGTGCATTATAATGTGCTATAAAAAAATTGAATTTATTATTATTATTATTACCATTAGCGCATTATGTGTACAATACCAAACCCAAGGGTGCGGTAACCCATTACTAGGTCTGGTCCTTAAAATAATTGGGCCGTGGCCTATGGAGAATGGATGCTATACTGAAATCAATATTCATGGATGGGTTGACAATGTGGTATAAGATAGCATTTTAACCTATTCGGGACTGATCCCGCAAATACTCCCAAAAGGGGTCTATGGAAAATGCACATTATACCAAATTCAAACAGTCTTGAATACATACATAGGTTAATGGATTTGCACCCTCCGTGTCGAACTGAACAGACGACACGAAACCTGCATTTCCATTTTGGCGGCGTGAAAAATTCATGGAATCGAGGATTGCCTTTCGTTCCCGTGTGTAATTAGACTAATGGATCCGTAGCACCGTAAGAAATAAAGTAAAGGGGACGGGTGTATGTTGCAAGTGATATACAGTCTACGTTACGCCAGCTAACCCATGCATGCATTATAGATTATAACTTTATACCCTGTAGAAAAGTGCAATGTATTGTTACCATTTAATGCGACCTGGGAAAAAAATTGAAATGTATTTTTCGGGTGCTACTTTTCAAGCTTACTTGCCTGCTTGAAAATGGCACTCTAAAATTTGTTATGCACTGAACCCTATGCAATTTTATGCTATTTTATTCTTTTGGGCATTTTGGGGGCCTATATCCAACGGAGCCCCCGTGTATTTTTAACCCTAAACTCACCTAGGATCGTTTCCGAGATATAATGTACATAGCGCTGTGGTTGATATGGGCCCTGATGTCCAGCAAGTTTGTTGCAACAATTAATATATATTCTCAAAGCAATGAAAGCGCCTTATAAAACAGTTTTAGGCATCAACCGCCTGCTGTCATTCACTAGGGTACGGGAAAGTGTAACCTTTTAGGGGAAGTATCTAAATACAGTCGATTGTGTGTGGTAACAGTGGTCGCAGCTTGTATTTCTGAGCAAGTTACTTCTAGAAGTCTTGAGGAGAATCCCGTAATAATGAGATAAAGCTGCTCGATATCACATAAATGGAAAACAGTTCATATTTAGAACGTGGGAAGAGTGTTTGTGGTCACTGCATGTCTATTTCATTAAAAGCCTAGATTTGATATACACCCAACTAAAATTGATCATTCATGTAGCATAGAGGTACGTGACAGAAATTATTTCTGAGCAAGCTTCTGTGGAATCCCTTAATACTGCCTATCACTCTGCAGAAATTTCAAAATGGTTCAAATATAGATTTCAATGTGGGAAGGGTATTTGTGGTCACTGAATGTCTATACATTAAAAGCCTTCTAGCATTAATGATGATATATATACTCCAGACAAAGAATTATCATAGTGATCACAGCTAATTTTTTTTAGCAAGTTAGCTCAGTAAGTCTTTTGGAGAATCCCTTAATACTGCGGATAAAGCTGCTCTCCACAGAAATTGTAAAACCGTTCAAATTTAGAACTTGATGTGATAAGGGTATTTGTGGTCACTGACTGTCTATTACATTAAAAGCCTTCTAGCACTATAAACAAGATGACATATTATACTCCAGACAAAGAATTATCATAGTGATCGCATCTAATATTTTTTAGCTAAGCTTCTGGGAAATCCCTCAATACTGCAAATAAAGCTACTCTCCGCAGAAATTGTAAACAGTTCCAATTTAGAACTCAATGTGGGAAGGGCATTGTGGTCACTGAATGTCTATTACATTAAAAGCCTTCTAGCACTAACAAGATGATATATACTCCAGACAAAGTATTATCATATTGATCACAGCTATTTTTTTTTTAGCAAGTTAGCTCAAGAAGTCTTTTGGAGAATCCCTTAATACTGCGGATAAAGCTGCTCTCCGCAGAAATTGTAAACAGTTCCAATTTAGAACTCAATGTGGGAAGGGCATTATGGTTGCTGAATGTCTATTACATTCAATGCCTTCTAGCACTAACAAGATGATATATACTCCAGACAAAGAGTTATCATAGTGATCACAGCTATTTTTAAAAAGCAAGTTAGCTCTTACAAGCTTCTGGGGATCACAGCAAATTTTTTTTATAACGGTCGTTTTGTGGTGTGAGGTCACATATATACTCCAGACAACCAAAAAAGCTGCATTCCCGCAGAAATTTGAAAACCATTCAAATTTAGAACTTGATGTGATAAGGATAGGTGTGGTTACTGGCTGTCTATTGCATTAAAGGCGCTATCAAGACAAGAGTGAACATAGTGGTAATACCTATAATTTCTTAGAAGTGCAGCTCAGAGAAGATTAAGGAGAATTCCTAGATAATTATAATTATAACAGAGCCTGCCTCTTATCCTCTAAGAATTTTGAAAACACTACATTTAAAACATTTCAAAACATACACGAAACAATTTAGTCTCTGACAGTCTATATTGCAAATACTTTCTTCCACTGACATGGGGATATATTTTTGAACCAGAACGTCAATGACGTAGCGCTCATCCGGCATCTCGCAACATCAAATATCGCGTATTTCATGTGGTACACTTTTCAACTGGTAAAAAAATAAAAATGTGATGCCCTGGAAGGGACATAAAAATTAATTTTAAAAAAAATAGAGTGAACAAAATATAAATTTGATGCCCCAGGAGGGACATGGGAAAAAAAAAATTTAAAAAAAAAAATTTAATTTAAAAATTTTTTTTTTTTTTTTAAATAAAAAAAAAATAAATAAAAAAAAAAAAAATAAAAAAAAATAAATAATAAATAAATAATAAAAATAAATAAATAAATAAATAAATAAATAAAAAATTACCATAATTAATGAATGGAGACAAATTTCAAAATTCTGTGTAGAAGTTTAGTGTACCAAAGTTAGCTCTACCAGATAAAGCAAACAAAATCAAAATCGGTCGAGAAATGAAGGAGAAGAAGCATTTTTTGTGATTTTTGGAATAAATTTGCATAAATTACCATAATTAATTAATGGAGAAAAATTTCAAAATTCTGTGTAGAAGTTTAGTGTACCAAAGTTAGCTCTACCAGATAAAGCAAACCAAATCAAAATCGGTCAAGAAATGAAGGAGAAGAAGCATTTTTTGTGATTTCGAATAAATTTGCATAAATTAGCATATATAATGAATTTCACGATTCTGTGTAGAAGTTTTAAATCCCCCTCCTAGCCCTATCTTATGAAACAATCAGAATCAAAATCGGTTGAAAAATAACGAAGAAGAAGCATTTTGAAAACTGTGGACGGACGGAAGGACGGACGGACGGACGGACGGACGGACGGAAGGACGGACGGACGGAAGGACGGAAGGACGGACGGACGACGGACGCAACGCCATGGCATAAGCTCATCGGGCCCTTCGGGCCGGATGAGCTAAAAACCGTAAATTATTTAGAGTTGTATTGGTCACAGCTGTTATTTCATAGCAAGCGGCTCAAGATTACAGTGAATCCATCAATAATTATAGATTCTGCCTCTTGTCTTCTCAAAATGTCAAAACCTTTGTGTGGGAACAATGTGTGACCTGTTGCCATAAAAAGCTGTATAGAAACGCCAAATGTGGCAGTAATATATTGTTTTCTTTTATGCTTCATTATATATATCTTTTATTGATAATTTAATTGTTCTGTTTTGTCTTTTTGCAAGTTAAGATTGTCATATTACCAGCAACTCTTTTGTTTCTATATAAATCTTGTGACGTCTAGCTATAAAATACATTAAGGAAACCTAGTAGGTACTGTATTAACACTATGTGATTGCAAAATCTATTAGCGATTAGGTTAAATGCCTTAAACAAAACTTGTGTTCTTCATGAGTTTGGTCTGAAATTTAATTTCATATTTGCTATCATCTAAATAAACTTTATTCAAATCATCTTCAACAATAATGAAATTCTTTTGGGGGGAGGGGGGGGGGGGGGGGGGGGACAGTGAATTAAAATGATTTTGATTGGGAGTTAAGTCACTCTTCTTAAGTAAAGTGTCCCGTCTTCAATCTTGTTTATTACTTTGACCTAATACAATTGTAATTAATTTTGTAACTGCGTAACATGTAAATTGGGTCACATGATATATTGAATATTATCACAATATATTCAATTGCTTGATTTTCTGTATTGTACGATTTTAATCTATAAAGTTTAACAATATGTAGTCACAAAAATGCAGGTACGTGTATTTACAGATCTACTGATGGGTCACATGATCTGGAAGATTTTTCTATTCTAGAACAAAAGGTAGAGAAAATCTTTCAGCATAAAAAATACCAGATGTTTATATTAGAACCTTGATCTATATAAACTCAATTTAATGACTCTTTCATTTTGTTGCATCGTGGATAAACCTTTGATACTTCACAATTCATTATGTTATCTTTTTAAGGTAAAATGATATTGAGAAATAATAAAAGTGCTGGTCTTTTTGAGATATGTTAAGTCATTGTTAGTGGGTCACATGCCTTGAACAGATCAAGAAAGTATTATGTTTTGATTGTGATGGTGCATATAAAATTTATGACTTCTGATCACAAAATTCCCTGATGATTTTTCTGATGTGAGACAGAACAGGACAATTGATGGAAGTAATAAAGTCAATGAGCCTGACCCAACAAGGTGTCTCGGTGCCATGTAATAAAAATAGTAATACTTTCACTACAAACATTGTGCTCTTGAGAGAAAGAGAGGGTTAACAAACATTCAACAAAATACATACATCTGCCAAGAAGTATAAAAGTACAAGGGAAGGCCCGGACTATTTTAGTAAAACATAAATACATATACAGCCCTCGTAGAACAGGTGCAAGGAAATAATAATAATACAAGCTATGTTAATGTTTCAAATGATTTATAGTAATACAATTGATAATCATCATCTCTAAGGCTTTAATACACAAACAGGCATTAGTACCCTGGTCATCAGATATAAACACACACAAACACACACACACACATATGCACGCACAGACACACACACTTTCTACTCCCATGGCACAGTTCTATATGAATAATGATCACGAGGATCATTATTAACAGAGAAAAATACAGAGAAAATAAGACTGTCAACAACAGTCACGACTGTCAACAATAATCAAGCATTGTGAGCAAATTAACACATAGTTCCCTCTATAAGTATTGGCTCAAAATCTTTCTTTGAGAGGATAATTAGCACTCCACTGCGGCTAGTGCTGGCTCTCCTGATGAATGAATTCCGTGTACTCCCACGACAAGCATAAGCTGTTGCTAGGAGACGGAGTCACCTGACCTTTGCCTTTGGCTGATGGTGCAGAGCTGCCCTAACCTGCATATAATATCAGATCAGTTTTTGCTGACCCCCACGGCCATACTGGCTCAATGCAGAAATGCATATGCCTACTTTATATTAAAAAGGGATCAACATAATGTTGTTTGTTCATGTATCTAAAATACTAGTCTTTGAAATGTAAATTAGCCCAATTTACATTAAATTTGCATCTTCCATCAACCTAGATTTTCGTAGTAAATGAACCAACAATACTTAAGACACCTTGACCTATTTCAATTCAGATTTTGCTCAACCACTCAATGCAGTTATTCATACTCACACTTTTAATTAAAGAAGGGCAATTATTTCTATTCATGTCTTGAATGCTAGCCTGAAAAACATACATTAATTAGCTAAATTTGCACTAAATTTGGATATCCCATCAACCTAGTTGTTCCTAGTAAATGAAGCAACAATACTTAAGACACCTTGACCTATTTCGATTCAGAATTTGCTCAACCACTCAATGCAGTTATTCATACCCCCACTTTTAATTAAACAATGGTCATTATTTCTATTCATGTCTTAAATGCTAGCCTGAAAAACATACATTAATTAGCTAAATTTGCACTAAATTTGGATATCCCATCAACCTAGTTGTTCCTAGTAAATGAACCAACAATACTTAAGACACCTTGACCTATTTCAATTCAGATTTTGCTCAACCACTCAATGCAGTTATTCATACTCCCACTTTTAATTAAAGAAGGGCAATTATTTCTATTCATGTCTTGAATGCTAGCCTGAAAAACATACATAATTAGTTAAATTTGCTCTCAATTTGCATTCTCCATTAACCTAGAATTTCCTAGTATTTTAAATGAACCTGCAATACAAAAGACACCTTAATCCATTTGGAATAGGTTTTCGCTGAACCCTACAGTCATATTCGCTAAAGTAATGCAGACATGCATACTCCCACTTTTAATTAAAGAAGGATCAATATTACTGTTCATGTGCCTTGAATGCCGGCCTACAACAAATACACAGACATAAAGTCTTAAATATGTAATATTTTAGCTCAATTCACATGCAATTTGCATTCTCCACCAATATAGTTTGTTCCTAGTAATGAACCTGCAAACACCTTGACCCACATTTCAATTCAGATTTTGCTCAATTGCCCCACGGTCATATTGGCTCAATTCTGAAATGCATACTCCCACCTTTAAATAACCACTTCAGTAGTGGTTCCAAAAATACTCTGGCTTGGGTCTATGGAGAGTGCATGTTATATAGCAAAATTAATCAGCCCTGAATGGGTTAATTCTGCTCAATGCAGAAATGCATACTCCCACTTTTAATTAATCCCTTCAGGACTGCATGGTCCCGATAAATACTTTGGCTTGGGTCTATGGAGAATACATGTTATAGCAAAATCAATCATGCAGTCCTGAATGTGTTAAAGAAGGATCAATATTTATGTGTCTTTAATACATGTATCCACAAACATACATTAGCTCAGTTAATACTCAATTTGCTCTCTCGCCGCCTACGCATCACTACAGGTACAAACTTTAGCAAATGTACCATCATTACTCTTCTGAGATCTATGTTATAGATTATCATTTTTATTGTGTCTTTCCTTTGCCTTTGGCCTTTTGCCTTTGGGTCAGATTTCGCTGATACCCTAGGGTCATAACTGCTCAGTGCAATAATGCAGGACTCCCATTTATCAAAATAGGGATCAGCCAAACTGTGGATGTGGGAATGCTATCCACAGAGAGAGGAAAATATGACTGATTAAAGATACTTAGACCCCGTTTACAGTGAAAAAAAGGCCGGGCCGAGCCGCGGCTCGGCCCCGCTTTTTTTTCACTGTAAACGCTCAAAAGGCCAAATGGGGGCCAAAAGTGGCCGCGCATTTGGCCCCGCTCTGGAGGTTGTCTCGGCCGTGGCCGAGCCGCGGCTCGGCCCCGCTTTTTCTCACTGTAAACGCACGCAGGGCCAAATGCGGTCCCAAATTGGGAAAACAATTCATTGCAAATAACGCGCCTTTGTACTGTGACCCCGGCGCGCCCCCAAAATAATGGTTTGTTTACATGCAGAGCCCCACTACGACAAGATATTGAAAGGGCGGCCTGGCCGGGCCGAGCCCGCCACTGTAAACGCACAAAATTGGGGGGCCGAGTACCGCAATTTAGGCCGCGGCCGAGCCGCGGCTCGGCCCGGCCCTGCACTGTAAACGGGGTCTCAGTCTGCATTCATGTTCTTACTCATTGAATTCTAGTCATAAAAGGTCCTTGAAAAACAACATTAAGTCATTTTTATCATACTAACATCGCCTTCCCCTCCTCAATGCTAGCAGTAGCAGTTCCTGTTTAATATCAAAACTTGCAATTGTTTTCTTTGAAAACAAACTATGTCAACATTCCCTTTAGCGAGACATCTAGCTTGTCTATCAGATTCCTTGAAATGCTTGATGGGCCTTCTCAGGGCAGCTCGGCTAAATAAAGCCAGGGTTGTAATGGTACAATATATTTTTTATTTAATAATGTTAGTGTTGTTATTATTATCTATTCATCATTATCATTACCATTATCATTATCAGTATTAGAACTTAGTAGAAGTAGAAGAAATAGTAGTAGTAGTAGTAGTCTGTAGTACTACAAGTAGCAGTAGCAGTAGTTGTAGTAGTAAGTATTATTATTACTAAATACCTAGCTACATTGTATTACTATTATTTCTGTTTCGCTGACTCTCATGGTTATCATGCCTTAATGCTGCAATGCATGCTCCCACTTATCAAGGAAGGATCAGCGAACAGCATGTCTACCATGGGGGAAACACTCCAGTCAATCATATACAAAATCAATATGAATATAAAGCTTCAAGGACATGCTGTAACTTGTTCAGAAGATATTATTCAGGTCTCAACACTAGCACTTGCCATCTTGCCCCAGGGCAAGTCAAAATTGGTGATGGGCAAGTACAAATTAAAAAATTGTGAGGGTTGCTTGCCTGATCGGGCAACTAAATAATTTGTTCAACTATGAGAGAATGATGTGATTTTATATGTGTAAATCTCATATGGAGGTAAGAGGGCAAGTAAATGTTATATTGGGGCAAGTAAAATTTCCAAATTCATGATTTTACTTGCCCGAATGGGCCAGTACTGAAAAAAAGTTAATGTGGAGGCTTACATTACTCCTTGCACATGAAATGCAGAGATCTGAAAATGGCAGTTTTTCTTGAACAGTTAACATTCAAATTTGTATGACATTTCTGCACCTGCGCACGTGTATAAATTGCAGCCATTCATCTCCAATCATGTCTCCCGTGTCTGACGAGGGGAAGCAGATGCGCCCAAAATGGCATAAAAATTTGATCAGTTACTTTCGGAGAGACAACCTATCATTTTCTTTAATCTAATGTAGTGTTCATTCAGAGTTATATGTCCTGGGCCCCGTTGCAGAAAGAGATACAATCAATTGTAAGTTGCAATTAATCGTAAGTCAGATCACGTGTTCTAGATGCGCAAATCTGATTGGTTGAAACGCGTAAACTTTCTGACTTACGGTCAATCGTAACTTACAATCGATTGTATCTCTTTCTGCAACGGGGCCTTGAATTGTACTTGAAATGTGTAGAAAGGAATAAATGATTTTTTACTAGAATTGTTTTGCCCCACCTACATGTACTAGTATCTTCTTAGATTGTTAACCTGTTCCCTGCTAGATTTTGCAATTCCGGTTGAGTTGATACAGGCCCCAAGTGGTGCTCGTAGGCAATGGTTTCAAGTTTTTGAGAACAAACAAGCAAAATTCATTTCAGCATGTATTATGTTCATGTTTAATGCAAAAATCATACACTAGCTCATTTCCATAGTATCCATCTTCCCCAGCGCCCCAGATGTTCCTCGTGAATGATTTGCAATATTTCTTTGAGATGGTGAAGTCTTGAACTTTGCATTTACTTGTATCTACTTAGATTGTTAAGCTGTTCCCTGCTAGATTTTGCAATTCCGGTTGAGTTGATACAAGGCCCCAAGTGGTGCTCGTAGGCAATGGTTTCAAGTTTTTGAGAACAAACAAGCAACGTTCCTTTCAGCATGTATGTTCATGTACATGCAAAAATCATACACTAGATCATTTTCCATAGTATTCGTTTCCCCAGCGCCCCAGATGTTCCTATGGTGTTCTTGGAATATTTCATTCAGAGACAGAAATTGATATGAACTTTGCCTTGACATACATTGGATCAGATTTCACTGACCCCCATAGGGTTAGTACAGGACACACCATGTTCCTGTACACAATGGGTTAACCTGTTCTCTGCTAGTTTTTGCCATCCCCATAGAGTTAGTACAGGCCCCACAATGTTTCAGTAGGCAATGTGAAATTTGAGTTTTCCACGTACTCACCTAGATTTCAGAATCTCGAAGGGAACGGGTTAAAGGGAATGAAAAGTTCTTGAACAACTTCATTTAATTTGACTTAAGGACATGTCAAAAGGAATGGCAAAATGAATGCATGTTTTGTTTTGTAAATTATGTGCTTTTGCAATTCCTACATTTAATGATCCTCTCTGTACCTCACAATTTTGAAGTGCTCACCCTCTAAACCAGAAATGTACAATCCATTTAATGAGCAGACTATTAGTAGCTCATTGAGCTGCGTTGATTGACGGAAGCACTGAAAATTACTTGCAATACTCTTGTTGTTAAAGGCCGGGCAATTAAGCCAATCAAATTTGTTTGCATCAAATTCCCTGTAAATGGTACAATTTTGCTTCAATGAACCCATAGTTGCATTTATACAGTTTTGCCTATTTATTTAAGTGATATTTTGACTGAAGTTTGGCTTTAAAAAGTGGTTTGGCTGGATTGGGCACAGCTCGCACTGAGCCTTCTGGCTTGCTGCCATCACGTCTTGAAAAGCTGGGTATAGAAGTAGGTGTGGCATCATGTGTATTGGTATGTGGCAATCGCAATTGTTTCATTTTAGCAAAATGGCTCATATATTATTACAAACGGGTTTCAACACTACGTTTTTATCATACTATAATTGTTCTAAATTACTGATCTCTTCATATGCCACAACTATACTGGTCTCACAAAATTGCTCATTACATTCACACAGGTTGCATTGCCGCCACATTATCCTCGTCCAATTTGTGATCTGGATCTAATTACCGCCCTCTGTAAAACAATACCGGTCCTCACACTGCCGTCGTTCACGAGCCTTCCCCTCGCTTCGTAACGTAACACTAATCCCCTCCTTAGACACCTTTGTAATTGAATCATCGTATCGAAAGGTCCAGATAACGATACTTCATGGGAGACTAGAGGGCAGAGCTCTGGCTGATAATCGGTTCTAAATTTCACATTATCCAAACTTCAATGCCATTTGAGAACAAAATCTCCTTGGGTGAGAATGAGAAGGGCGTTAAGTTCATAGTTTGTTAAAGGGACTTAGTAACATTGTCCAAATCCTCACAACTTACTTGGAACTCTAGCGGTTCTCTCATACCTTGTCATATTTATATTAAACAATAAAAGCACGGGACCGGTTTCGGTTTTTCAAATTTCTATTTCGTTCAAAAGATATTTACGATTGAAGTGTTCAGATGTTAAACTGTCTACGGGATAATTTAAGCCGTGTACAATGTAAGCGCAATGAGTTAGTGAATACCACTTTGCATTTTTGCTCATTTCTCGGCCAAAAAACATCCAATTAACGTGAAATTCATTTTTCACACATTCCTTTGTGGACATACCAGATCACACCAATACACATTTTATTAATCAATCATCACTTTTTGTCAACAAAGTTACTAGATCCCTTTGAATCGAGTTCTGCATAGTGAATACCATCTGGTAAGTCAGTGCCTCATCCATGTGATGCACATTTTTTCTGATAATTATTTCTAATTTGGGGAATATTTATCAAAAACTATACAAAATGGCGAGCTCAATTTATTTTCTATAAGGCTCCCAAACTTTTTAAATGATTATCTCTGAAAAAAGGGTGACTTGGCACCCTCTGTTTCTCAACCTACGATATGCTCAGCACTATCCAATTTTCATTGTCATTTGAGAACATGGTGTCTGCAAATCATTATTCAAAGGCAATCGATGCTGTGTGAGATAACAAAAAACAAAAAGTCTGGGGCGGGAGGCTAATCTATCAATAATTTCATTAGGGCGCCCTAGAACACCGCTTGCCACTTCATAACGTGATTAGCGTCAGACATATCGGAACTTCATGAAGGTGTTTGGCGAAAGAGTGATCACGTGATGGAAATATGTAGCCAGCGTGAGGATATTAATAACCGATCTACTACTAAGAAATCATGCAGTTTACAGACATTAATTCAACAAAGACAAGATGATACTTTACAGACGTCAAATCGAGAAACATCTTATGATACCTTGACATTCAATCAAGTCATCAATGCATTACTTGTACTCACTTAGTCTAATATTCTAGCATATACTGTATATATACACTACTCACAAAAAGTAAGTCCTCCCCTAGCATTTTTTCATATGATATCTCAAAAAGTATTTTACCGATTTTGATCATTCAAACGTTAATGGATATGGAATTTTCTTACGCAAAAAATTAATGGTACAGTATGTGTCTGCCAATTGATGGCATTGTTGGTGTAAAATCATGCATTTTATGACAAAAGATGTGAAAAAAAATCTTGCACTTATGTGATTTGCGTCAGTTTCTACACGAATAACAAGAGAATCACGCATGTTTCTGAACTTTCAGCCACTCTAATCCCCAAAAAGTTCATATTGAAAGGCCTATTGTTTAAGAAAAATGCATGCTTTTGAAAAATGGTTCCACTAAGAACAATGCAGCAGTAGTACTGAATTACATAACAGATTTGTGTGTCGGGTCATCTTCAATGAAGATGCTTACTCGTATACAAAATGTACCCAATATGCCATATAAAACTTAAAGTGTAACTTTTTTGTTTGCACTTTGTATCAGAAAATACATTTTTTGATGATGAAAACGTAATTCTATGGCAACCATTTACCATTCACATTGTGCGTAAGAAAATTGTGCATCCATTACCGTTTGCGAGATCAAAATCGGTAAAATACTTTTTGAGATACATGTATATGAAAAAATGCTAGGGGGGGACTTACTTTTTGTGAGTAGTGTACATATTGACATTAAGCATTAGACAGAGACTTAAAATGAGGGTAACCGCAGACAGAGCGGGGGAGCCCTGGGAGGAAGGGAGTGGTGCCAAGGGAGCAAGTAAAGTTTACTGTGAGGGGTGCAGACTATATGCCAATGGTAATATTGACCAGTGTTTATTGGGGGGGGTGGGGGGTGGGGGGGGGGGGGTGGGGTGGGGGTGGGGGGGAAGGGGGTTGATGGACAAAATGATACATGGGGGGGGGGGGGGGGGCTATTAGGCCTACCACATACTTTCAAACCTGAGTATATTGACTACCAAAGGGAAACCAGAATAGTGGCCACTGTAAAGAGGTGACCTCTATAGACAGGTTCCACAACATTGTTTTTCTAAGAAGCGGATCATTTTTGATGGCCACTAAAGGGAGGATGGCTACTATATATAAATAGGCGACCACTAATACAGGCCTGACTGTAAGGCCATTACTTAACCATCTGAAAGCCATATTTCATGTAACCCCTTGCCTACGGAAACCTGGCATGCCATGTTCAAAGTCTATGGGGATTTCAGAATCTCGAAGAGAACAGGTTCAATAAAAACCACCAATTTGACCAAGATCTCTTTAATAGATGAGTTCATCTGAATAGCATATCCCCTCACCCATATCCATCTACGATGAATCGATGACCAGGAAGGTATAGTTCCATGAATCTAGTTGGTAAGAGCCTGAGGCCCGAGTTGCTTTACAATTCATCTCATAAATGCATTAAGGGAGAAATCAATAAATCTGATTTTCTAAGGACTGCGACTTGAGTAGCCCGTGGCACAAGAAAAGTGGGACTGTATAAGATTATAAGTAACCTATAGCCAGGTTCTGTAGTATTTTATTTCTCTGCAACGAGGACCACTTTTGGTGGCCACTATAGGCAGGTACTTCGCTGCTATACACAGGTGGCCACTAAGACAGGTTTGACTGCTTTAAAACAGGATCATCTTTGGCTTACTTAAATATATACATGTGTATTATAAAAGAAAACTAAATTTCTGATATCAATTGGTGAATTATGCAACGTTTCACTTTCTTATCAAAAACTAATTTAAATTATGAAGAAAGAAAAAACATTTAACCATTTGTTTGTACCACCTCATTTCTGACCGATATATCAGATAAAACATTGAAACATAATTATATTTTGTTTGCATTGCAAATTCACAAGTGGATATTATGACCTCATTGACACGCACATACATGTATATTGGAAAGTAAATAAAAACAATATTTTTCTATGCAAATATATATAACACACTATAGATGTCAAACACATGGCCAGATTATATATAGCGCTATACAAACAGTAGGCGAGATATACAGTGTGTAGGCTGAATGCACACTACAGACTCTATAAACAACATAATGCTGCTATGCGAGAGAGAGAGCGAAAAACAAAAGGAGAGAGGCTACCCATACCATACATCATGAGTACTATACTATGCATTCGGTACCCTATATGCCATTATAATGCAGCATGCATGACAAATACTACAGAGCTCCAATCCTTCTAAATACTAAACAAGACTTTGTACAACCTACACACAAGCATACATAGTATACTCTGTTAATATCTACCGCTGATTTGAGGACATGTATATATTTGTGTATTTTCCACGGCTTAAAGGATCTTACAGGTCTATTAATTATTCATTGTCTTGAATTTTTTAATCATCTGTGTATACTTGTGTATTTTCTGTGGTTTAAAGGATCTTACCTATTAATTATTCATTGTCTTGAATTTTAAATCATCTATAGGAAATGTGTTAAATTTATATATATATATATACTGGTAATTATCAAAACAAAAATATTAGTAATAAATGGGGTAACCATAAAATTATAATACACATTTATTTGTTTCCTATGAATATGCACAATTCTTAATGGCAAATCTAAGTTAGTAAGCCAGGATATAATACATATTATAGGTTATTTAATTCATTATAGACATATATATTTTCACATATAAGAACATTATGCTCTTTATATATACTTTCCTAAATATCCGTGAGGTGATTTATAAATCTCCAATCGTTACCCAGATGGCAAGATTATAATACATAGAAACAGCCTTTGCTTAAATAGTAAGGTAACAATGTCTTTATAATAATATCAGTAATAAATAGCGTTGACATAATACGTATGATACCACTTACATAGCACTTTAATATACAACTAACGAATGGGCTTCTTGTGATAGTCAAATCTATTACGGAGGTGGGTTCAAAATGATTATTACCCGAAGCGTAGCTGAGGGTAATAGTCATTTTGAGCCCACCGAGGTAATAGATTGCCTATCACAATCAAGCACATTCGTTAGTTGTTTTATATCACTCATCAATATCAGTGATTGTGTTCAGCTTATAGCAAAATAAGTGAAAATCTCTTGAATATTTCATAAAATCGCTTGTAAATTTTGATATAAAATTCAATCGACATTAATGAAGCCAGTATGAGCCTCCAGAACCACGGCGCATCTAATAAGCTTAAAGTCATTGTTATTTTGCGCAAACAATCGCAAAGACGCAAAACTGAGTGCGCACCAACGCGCTGGCAGTTGCGCACATACGCGATGAATGCGTGCTAGCGCTCCCATGGATGTGCTTATTGGCTGTCTTGGCGTTCTTCTTCCTAGGTGAATAGTTTTTACCAACAAGGGCAATCAAGTGACTAGAACGTGTGCGCCATAGAGTACTGCACAAATTTGATCGCGTGTGCATTTTTCTTAAACACATGATCTATGGAACGAGCGCGTAACAAACTTTTAGAGTTAATTATTTTACTAACGCCCCGGTCACGCTATTTTGCGAGTTGTCCAAAACTATCGTTTGTCAAATTCAATGGTAAAACGATCTCATGAGGGATATAATGTATTTTATTATTCAGTATCTTTATAGACATAGCCAAACCTGTCATAGCTGCCACCTGCCCATAGCAGCCAACCTGCCCATAGCAGCCAACCTGCCTATAGCAGCCAACCTGCCTACAGTGGCCATCAAAAGTGATCCCCTTCAAAGGAAACAAATGTAATGGAACCTGTCTATAGCAGTCACCTGTCTACAGTGGCCACTTTTCCTGCTTCCCTAAGGTGGTCACTATACACAGGTTTGACTGTATGTAATGAACAACCTGTGCATACATACATCCAAGATCAAATAGAATCAAATAGGTTGAATGGGTTAACAGCGACTGATCTCCGTCCAAGGTTTATGGCGAATGCTTCTAATTAGTAACATTACAATCAACATCCACAAAAGGGTAGCAGAACATATTAGATATTGATGAGTATGTTTCACACATTTTTTGACACACCCCAGCTGCATAAAGTATATATCATGCTCACTCTCAATCATAATAATAAGAATACTCATTTATATAGCACCTTCAACTGTCTTTTGTTCACATGTCTCTTTCCTTTTCTTGCTTTATTTCTTTGATCCTCCCTACCCCTATTCTTCTCTAAGCCTTACACTCTCATCACATTTTCTTTGACTGCAGCCACTTTAGGACCCACCCATGCCTGTTTGACCTGATTGGTCAAGCAGTCCTGACAATCACCCACTCACAGTTGCTTTCATTGTTTTGTGTCTCCGCCTCCTTTCCTCTTTCCAGCCCCCCTTCCATACATGTGTTTATGTTGGTATATATATTCTGTGTTTTTTCTGTAGTAACTGTCATTTGTGCCCTGACGAAGATTCTGCTAGGATCGAAAGCTAGGCTGTATACGACTCTCATTTTACCACATTGGCGATGTTTTAGTAGACAAGCAGTTTTCAGCAGTATTTTCCATATTCATATATATTTATATAGCACCTAATTTGATCCAGTATCATCTCTTTATAGCGCTTTACACTATTATTATAACCCCAGTCATATTATACAATGCCAGCCCACACACATTGTGTGCACCATCTCCACTCCCTGGGGAGAATTCCTTCCAAGCCGCTCAAGGGCAATGGAGAAGGATCATTCACACAAAGCAGGGCTCGACACTAGCACGTGCCCCCTTGCCCAGGGCAAGTACAAATTTATGTTGGGCAAGTAAAATGTCAAAATTTTTGTCTAGTTTGCTTGCCCAATCGGGCCACTAAATCATTGTTTCACTCAAGAGAACAACGTAACTTCATGTGTGTATCATCTTGAAGTAAGAGGGCAAGTAAATTTGATATTGGGGCAAGTACAATGCAATAAATTTATGATTTTACTTGCCCGAATGGGCAAGCACACAAATAAGTTAGTGTGGAGGCTTGCATAAAGGCTTCATTCACCTCCTACCGGGTCCCATTCCTACACCTGGGTAGAGAGTGCTTAGTAATTAGTGGGTTAATTGTTTTGCTGAAGGACAAACTCAGTGTGCATACACTGCATTCTCATTTAATGGATTATTAAGCTCAAGACTAAAAAAAAATTCTGCATTATTCTGAATCTATTCTCATTTTATCACAAAGGTGTGAAGGTGACTATATCTCCCTATAAAAAGGTAATCTTATCAGCAGGATCTGGTGTTGCATTGCCTCTTAATACATCCTTAAAAGGGACGATTACCTTTCAAACGACCATGAAGATTTTAGCTCTAAGCCTCATTGAGTTACCACTTATCACCTTCTCACTTACCGTAATAAGTATCAACACAATCTAATGTTTCAACTCTATCTGAATAAATTATTAAAATTCCCTGTATTTTTTGCCCGCATGTTATTAATACATTGTAGTATTTGCTAAAAATGTATCTCTGTATCCTTATCCTACAGAACAAAAATTGCATGTATGCAATTATAATAAAAACAATACAATATTATTTTCTGTGGCAATATTTATGCCCTTGCCTGAATTAAAATTTATTTAAATAACAAATCTATGTTAAATGGATCTTACGGGGGCTTTTTTATTACTTGGGGGGGTTCAGGCTTTATACAGGGACATATCGCCATGAGCCCCCCGTGCAATATTTTCATCAATCCAACATTAAAAAGTGCACTTTTCTACTCCCCATGAATCATTCATGGCCAGTCAACAAATCCACATATCAAAATGATTAATGCAAACCTGAAAGCTTGGAAAAGTTAAGGAAAGTTTGGTAGACTTTTTTGTTTATCCCAATGGATATGATGTTGATACATTTTTGTTCTGATAAAACGGCAAGAGTTAATGTTTAAAGTTAATGTTAATGTTTATTGTGATAAATATGGACGTATTATTATTCTTATTGGAACAGTATCTTCTTTCAAAACTGTACTTAAAAAACGCACTTGTTTAGATCTAATTAGTTTCGTGTTTTTTTCTTCTTTTGAACATTGTTGTAAATACTAATGTTAAGCGCATAGGGAACCAGTATGGTTATAATGCGCTATATAAGCTGCACATATTATTATTATTATTATTAAATATAATAAATAAAACCTACATGAATTACTGTTCTTGTCAGTCTGCATTCACATCTCCGGTAGGCTACCAATTGACATCAAGTCAACCTACAATAACCCATGACTGTAAAAATTAGGCCGCATTGAGTATCCCCTTTCTCTCAATCATTCACACATGATGATTTCAGCTGGCAGTGGCAATCTAAATTGTAAAGCATTACCCAGGGCTAGACATGTTAGCACTGGCCTGCTGGCCCGCCTGACCTGCTGGCCCACGGCCAGTGAAATTGCACTTCGGCTAGCAAATTCAGATAGGCAAATAATCTAGGAATTGCAGTACATGGGGAGAATTCAACACTTTGTTTATAAATGTGGATGATATAATAATGGTGGCTACAATGTACTTATATAGCGCATATTCCATCTTTGAAGCACCTGTTTTAGCTTGTGAGAAGTCTGTGATATTTGAATTTGGAGGGGGTTAAACTGGCTTCAAACAGGCAAGTAATCTAGGAATTGCAGTACATGGGAGAATTGAACACTTTGTTTTATAAATGTGGATGATATAATAATGGTGGCTACAATGTACTTATATATATATAGTGCCCGTTCCATCTTTGAAGCACCTGTTTTAGCTTCGTGAGATTAGTACGTGATATTGGAATTTGCAGGGTTAAACTGCCCTGCAAAAAGGCAAGTGATCTAAGATAGCAGCAGTACATGGGAGAATTAAACCCTTTATATACTTTGGTATAGTTTTTTAGAACCTGATTTATTGTGGGTCTGACTTAATATTGGACTCTGAGGGGTTAAACAGCCTTCAAAAGAGGCAAGTGTCTACTTGACAGCGAGGGCCAATCCCATCATGGCAGTTCAATGACTATTGATGAGGAGACATCTGGAAGGCCAATTTGCATCTTCATTGCGAATATTCTCTCAAGTCGGAGCTCAATCGAGTCAGTGGGACAGAATTTTGCATCGGCAACGTACTCGATGATCGACCAGTGCCTGTGCATATGCTAGAATCATTCTTAACCCATTGGCATTGCCTACAGGAACCTGTTGTGACCTGTGTTTAATCTCTATGAGAATTCTATGAACATCGAGTAGGGAACAGGTTAATTCTTTCCTAGTTTTGATGTAAATGCTTTCAGTTTGACTGTAGATAACAAAAACAGCTCATTGCTGTATCACATAATTGTATATATATTTGCTAGGTATTTAGCTTGGCATATGAAACAGTAGGGGCGCAAAAGTTTTAAAATATCTAAATGAATATCAATTAGCAGCGTGTAACAGTTATATGTCAGGGTATGACCCTAGCACTTGCCCTATTGCCACAGGGCAAGTAAAACTTGATATTGGGCAACTAAAAACTTCTTAATGGTCTAGTTTGGTTGCCTGAATTGTGTATATATGTAAATAGTTGATGAACTATAAAGAAAAAATGTAATTAATTTGTCAAACTAGAAGTTTGCGGAAAAAGCACATTTTCTGTTGGGCAAAATTTATGATTTTACTTGCCCAAATGTGGCCAGTATAGAAAATTGTTATTCTGTTATTGTGCCAAAACAATACAGCATACAAAATAAGTGCGAAGGCAAACAATATCAAATGCAAAGGTATAATACATGTAAATTGTTCAGGGAACAGATAATAAATTATATTTTGGTTAAGGATTTCTCACGACTCTCAAAACTAGTATGAATGCAACAAAAGGTTGAAGGCACCTGGCACAAGCGCTCACAACATGTGCCAATCATCCGATTGATGGGGATCCCATATGGACATAATTCAATTTATATCATAATCGTCATAACTTTACAAATTGGGATTTCAATATACATGTAGAAGAAGACTCTTTAACTTGTAGAAAATCCATCGATTCTGAGAGGCCAGTGTAGATGCAAGAGAAGGTTGCTGACATCTGACACAAACACTCTCAACATGTGTCAATCTCCTATCTTTAGTTGTGAGAGGGGGGGGGGGGGGGGGGGGGGGGTTCCACACATGCAAAATAAATAATTTTGAATCTTGATGGCAATATAATAGGTTTTCATTGGATGTCAATGTCAAGGAAGGCACAGACTTGCTCAAAAGAACCCCTCAGATACCCACAAGGTCCAATTAGTATGCAATGATCATAACACAATTTTGATGCGGAGTATGAACTCTCCAATTTTCATTTTTGGACATATCCTCCAAAATTCTCCTCCTTTTTCTTTGTATTGATGCAGTGAAATGCATAGCAGACTTCAGACATGTAATGTCAATCTCACACAGTGTTTCAGCATGGGTGTATGGAATAGTTGCATACCAAAGGACACACCTCTACAAATATCATGTTCATACATAGTTAACTTTGCATTATGGAATTGGATTTCTAATTAATTATTAAAGTATAAATCATATATATTGCATCATCATGACAGCTAACCACTTTTTTGACCATGTGAAATGTGTAAATGTCGACACTCTTCAGACATGCCAGTCTCACCCCACCGGGTGGGGGTACTCACGTATATTGGGTATACGGGGAGTGCCGTCTGGGAAGGGTGACTTTTTCAAGAAAGATCCTAGACATGGGTCCCCTTCTTCATCAAAAAAATCCTTAGACATTGGGTCCCTTTTTTCATATTTCCCCCTTTTTTATACGGGATTTTGGGATTTGCCGATGTGAAATTGCCAAATTTTTTCAAGCTCGCTACGCTCGCTAACTTTAAAACCACAAAATTTGCGGGAAATTCACACCAAAAATGCGCCGCAAGGCAGATAAAAATCTTAGAGACATGGGTCACATTTTTCGCAAAATGGACCCTATAGATGTGGGTATGGGGTTTGGAGGTCTCAGCCGCACACCCCCGTTCCAACTATAATCTGAGTACCCACCCCCCCCCCCCACCCCCCCCCCCGGGGTCTCAACCTGGCAGTTGTTAGTGCATGTTTACTGCATGGTGGGTATGGAATAGTTAACGGCATGCCTTGCATATACAAAGAAAACACCTTTAATACAATATCATGTTCAGTGTTCACACATAGTTAACTTGTACTTTGGAAGATAGCAATACACAATATGATTTAGAATTAATTAGGTAAATCATATTTGTACTGAATTGCTCACGTGCGTTGTCGTTCAACATACCAAAACAAAACACCCGCGCTACAATTATACATTCACAAGTACATTTTGTAATAAGTTGAATCATTTCATATTTATGTACATAGTTCCTGAATTTGTAATTTGTGTCTTTTTAAATTCATTGTGAAAATTGGACACAATCTAGAGCTCTCACATCACTGCTCACATTTGGTTAACTTTGCACCATGAAATCTTGTTTTGAACACATCTGAGTGTATCCGCAAACACTTCTTCTCACCTATTCCATAAGATGTATGATTAATCATCTAACAATAGATTGTACAACTAATAGAAATTCTTATGATATCAGAGTATATGGATGGGTACAAATTTCATGACAATGGTTCTAGATAATTTAAAAAATAGGGTACTTTTTGATGAAGGGCCAGAATACATATTTGTTCATAGTACTTGAAGATTTTTTTTAAAGGGTGTGTGTGTAGTTGTAAAAATGTTTGGTTTATTTTTTTGCTATTTAGTACATTTTGGAAAAAGAAAAATGGGAGGTATAATTTGCAAATAAATGTACTTAAAACCGCACAAATACTTTTTTGTTTTCTACTTTGAGAATGATCATGTAACATTACACCTTTGAATATGAAGTGACACGACTGATTGTTGCATGCCTTGCATACCAAAGACCACCCTATTGAATATTATCCTGTTTACACAGCGTTCATCTATATTGATTATTATCCTGTTTACACAGTGTTCATATATATGAACAATACCCTATTCACTCGCTAGATTAAAGGGATCTAGTAACTGTGTAGACAAGCCGTCAAAAAGTGATGAGTGATTAATAAAATAGTGTATTGGTGGTGTTCTGATATGTCCACAAAGTAATGTGTGAACATTTCACGGTAATTGGATGGTTTTGGGCCTAAAAAATTAGCAAAAATGCAAAGTGATATTCACTAACTTATTGCACTTACTTTTTACATGGCTTAAATCATACCGTAGACAGTTTATAAGGAGACTTAGTAACATTGTCCCAAATCCTCAAAATCCATTTGGAATTCTAGCGGGTCCCTCATACCTTGTTGTATTTGTAATTAACAATAAAATCTATAGACAGGTTTCGGTTTTTTCAAATTTCCCTTTCGTTAAAAAGATATTTACGATTGAAGTGTTCAGAGTTTAAATAATCCAACGAGAGTCGCGAAAAACCGATGTACAAAGTCAGTGACAATGAGTTGTGAGACATCACTTTGCATTAATTGCTCATTACTCGGACCATATAACGTCCAGTTTTGACTTGAAATTTTCACAACATACCATGTGGACATATAAGTAATAAACAATATGCATTTTATCAACCATTCACTCAATTTTTGCACAGGACAAACAAAGTAACTAGATCCCTTTAACATCTGAACACTTCACAATCGTAATACTGAATCTTATTTGAAATCCAAA
>JBAMJV010003869.1:0-21272 GCA_037951105.1 Echinarachnius parma | reverse complement strand
TCACCTTTTTTCACAGACCAGAACAAGACCAGCGATCAGCGAGGAACCTTCGAGTGAGTATAATATTTCATATAATTACTTTTATATACTTTTATCAAATAAATTTATCCAAATTCAGGCGTCGTTTGCCGTTGCCGCTCTAATCTTTGTTTCCTTTACACATCAAATAATACAAATAATATATGCGATTTATATAGCGCCTAATATATGATTGATAATCATCTCTAAGCGCTTTACAATGATATTATTACCCCGGTAATATAGGATACGATACAAACGAGCACACATTGTGTGCACCACATCCACTCCCTGGGGAGCATTCCTTCCAAGCGGTTCATGGGCATTGAGAAGATCACTCACATAAAGGCTTTCACCTCCTATCGGGTCCCCATTTATCCACCTGGGTATAGAGAGCAGCAATTATGGATAAATTGTCTTGCTGAAGGACAAACGCGGTGGGCAGGGTTCGAACTCGGGATCTCTTGATTGGAAAGCGCGCGCTCTACCAATCTTGTCAATAAAATATATACTTTCCGAAATATATAATAATACGAACCATAATGGCCACTTATACTGAGCACAGTAATGTATTTTGTTACCCCTGATCATCAGGTACATTTCAAACCCACACAATGATATGCACACTTTTAGTTAATTCCCCGGGGAGCAAACTAGCCTAAGTAACATATCATGACATTTGACCATCAAATTGAACCTCTCCCATGTGTTTTTGCTCATATAATAATAGGTACTTGTCAACTTACATGCGGTGAGAACCAGTATTTGGACCAGGACAAGTGTCGCTGTGTCTGCGACGAAGGCTACAAGAATGACGCAAGATACAGCAGATGTGTTGGTAAGCCAATTTGTAGGATAGTTCAGTTTTGGTTTAGAGAGCAAGCGCTTCAAGAAAAGAAAAAGTGATGTAATGAAGACTATTAAGTGTAGAATTCGAAAAAGCACAAATTTAAAGACCGAATCAACATTGTTGGATAAAGGAGGTATTATCAATATCGGTTCAGAAACAGCTGAAACATCCATAAATATATCCGATCCGAAGAAATGTTGGGGATCAGCTTTTATTCGATAATTTGGAAGAATATATAAAAAATCCTACACATTTTTAAAAACATACCAAAATGTTTTTGTTTGTTTTTTGTTTTTTGTTGATGAACATTACATTCACATTTTAAAAATAAAAAATGGTTGAAACTTGAGGTGTCTGACTATTATAAACCTGTACAAATAGGAAATACGATTTCATTACACGGGTTGCCAAGGCATGTAGATGACAACCATTTTGATCCATTTTTAGAGAATGCCAATGAATTTGTATCAGTTTTTATACACGACTGTCCTTAATACATTTATCAAATAAAAGTTCATGGGAGGACGCCTATATAAAGGATAAAATAGCAAGACCGGCAATTAATCAACACTACTGTTTAAGCATCAGACTGAGTCTAAAAACCTTAAACTTTATTGCAGCTAACTTTATTTTAACCGGTCTTATTATTATTTATAATATATATATATATGTACTTGTTTGGGTCTTCCCTTGAACTGTTTTGATTAATGTTATTTTAACCATGAAAACAAAACCAACGGATATAAGCTGTAAAATAGCTACGTATGTCTTTCGCATTGTAAATGATTGGTTTAATTATGTTACCCCCGTAATTGGATCAACCACGGTTAATTATATTAAGTGTAATTGCTCCCTTTTGGAAATCTTTGGACAGACATCAATGAATGCAGGGAAAGCCCGTCCCGGTGCAAAGGAACCTGCACCAATAGTCCGGGGTCGTTCGAGTGCAGGTGTCGCAGCGGCTACGTGCAACATTCCAATGGATGGGACTGCTACAAAGCTCCGAAAATCCTGCGTAAGGTTGTCAGCCGTTTTATTGTGCAATTCCATGGCATAATGATTTCGTGATTTGTGTATGTTTCATGTTTATCATGGATACATACATATATATTTGATATAGTTACATTACAAAATAAATTATGAAAGCGGTTGAAATCGTTGTCTTTAAAACCCTCACCAATAGGCCGCTTTAAGAAATATTTTTTGTGAGATAATAAACAGCCTTTGCTTGATCAAAATCGGTTCAGAAACAGCTAAAATATTTAAATATTTGAAACGTATTATAAAAAGCTAGCCTTGACAAGCAATTTACGTTATTTGCTAGCTTTTTATAAATCAAATATTGTTAATCATTTGTTTCGGTGTGTATATGTCTTATTTTTATTGGGTTTTTTTTATTATTAATAAATTGTTTTCATTCATTCATTCACTCAAACAGGCAAGTGTACGTGCCTGAGGTTATTTAATTTAAATAGTATACCGCATTACTAATCTAAACGAATTTGACCAACTATTAACATTTTTATTTAATCCAAATTATTTTTGACAGCATGTAAGGGATTGGCGTGTTACGGTGGAGCCAGACTCCATATAGACAGGTGTAGCTGTGACTGCGGTGGGGGTATGAGGTACAACTTCATCACGGAAGAGTGTGAAGGTAAGGCGAACTATTGTTCTTATAGAAATTATAATTGCTAATAACTGCTTGTCATTTCCACTTTCATTTCACTTAGTGTCATATATTTCCACAATTTTTATGAAAGCAGAGAAAGAATGAAATGTTACAATTTAATTACGATTTAAAGCATACATGTTATTGACAAAAAGGCTCCCAACAATTATATATATATCATGTATTCATAATGTATAGCATTAATTGTGTGCATTGAAGTATTCCCTTTGATATTTCTGGTATACGATATACTGTAAAAGCGCTTAGAGATGGTGATATATCATATGGCGCTATATATATGGAGTAAATATATATATTAAGCAAATAATTACCGTTGGTAAAGGCGATGAAACAAACTATCACTTCCGAGGCAATCTGGATGTAGCTGGATGTAGATAGCGTATACATTCAGATCGCCGAGGAAGTGATAGTTGATAGTTTGTCATCGCCTGAAACCAAAAGGTTATTATTTGCTTTATATTCCTCATCGGACTTCTTCTACTTCTAGATCTAGTACTAGTCTACTGTTACTGTGTTACTAGGTTTGATCTACTTACCAATATGTTATTCCATGACAATTCCATAACAGTTCAACATGCAAATTCTTTTCACCCCTGTTCGCACAATTGGTCATAATGTCGATGAAATTGAAAACTTTACGTTGTAGTCCACAAGGAGAGTCCTGGACCTGGTCTAGACTAGACTGTCTTGAATCGTGTTCATGTCGGTTTCACTGACAGGTATATGATGTTTTACATTGGCTTTCCCCTCTTCCTTGAGTTTCCGAAGAACAGTTTTGAACACTCGACCAGATTTCGCAAAGTTGGTATCCTTGATAATGTCTATGTCTCGCAAATTCAAAAAATGTCTCTGCAGACCCCATACCTCAAAGCTTGTAGAGATTTCTTACTGTATGAGTATGACTCACCATATTGCGATTTCACACCAGCTTACAATCTCCCCAACACTTGGTCTAGCGATTTCTAGTCCATGTCAGACAGTTTGTCAAAATGTATGATTCCAGCATCACAATAATCTTGGATCACTTTCAGGCTGAACTTAAGTTGTCGCTTTGTATTTTTACTTTCACTCTCAAGTAAAAACGTGTCCATTTCATCCTCATCAAAAAGCTCAAACCTTACGTTTGTGGCCGCCATTTTAGTAGAGCAACAGAACGAGCAATTAACAGCAAACGGTGTAATCAGTATAGTGTGTAATGTACGATACGTATGTACAGTGCATAGCGTGCAGTGTACTACCGTATGCACAACGAATACAATTAAATTTGTAATTCGCGCGCATAGAGTTATCGCGCCGGTACGGAATTTGAGTGGCCACACACTCCACGTTAAATTCAATGCAACCGCGGAGTGTAGATAGTACTTTACCAATTATCTAGTGAGTGCAACGCACTTTCGCCCAAGATATCTACACAGTGTAACGAAGTTTTCTTCTCCCATCAATGATGGGCGAAACTATGTTTCATCACGTGATTAACTTTTGACCAATCGTAGAGCAAGATTCTTAGTCTGTGGAATATAATATTTTTTATCATGCATCCCCTCAGATGTGAACGAGTGCGAACAGGGGTGTATTAACACCAACAAGGGGTACATTTGCTGTTGCCAAAAAGATTACCCTGCATGGTCTTACACTTTTACAAGAATATAAACAATTTAAGTTCATGAACATCTATACATCATTGATTATGTGAATTCGAAATGGATTTTTTTCCTCGGAACTTCTACCCTCAGATGTGAACGAGTGTGCACTGGACATGCATAGCTGCGAACAGGGGTGCCTCAACACCAACAAGGGGTACATCTGTTACTGCCAAGAGGGGTTTCGTGTGAACCGGGATAACAGGACGTGTACCGCCCAGCCCGCCAAACCGTACGATTTACGTAAGACCCCCCGAGCGTTATCCCCTCTCAGACTGGGATACTCCCTAGGGAGTGGGAAATGTGCACTTTGAGTGCAGGTATGATTGCAGTGTGTATCCGTTGACCGGGGTAATACTAATTGTGTAAAGTGCTATGTTCCTCACGGGAGTAGCGCTATAATCGTTATTAGCTTTATTATTATTATACTGTACAGTGAAGCAATAACTGTCACTTGTCAAACTCAACCCTAAAAATCACTTGGAGTTTTTAAAATTTAAATCGTGTCATTTTGTTTGGCTTAATATGGTAACAGAATAATTAAATGTGTTTTGATTTTTTCGATTTTCTCCCTGATTATGGAGATATTTATGATTGAATGAAAAACGTTCCAGGACGTACGCGTTTTGATTGCAGTCAAAATCGATGATCAGTTTACAGATGATAACATCTAACACAATTTGTCACTTTTACTAGATAAACCATGGAGGTACTTTCTTATACCTCCTAGGATCGCCATTGTTCTTTCCTATGTAACTATTAAACATCAGTCAGAAGAATCTTGCAATGACATTTGTATATGATTGAAGTCTCAAATATCACGTGATGAAAATGCTCTACGTAATGCCTACTAATTATATAGCGATCGTTATTTAAAAGTTCTTTATCCTTGCAGAGAAATTATATTTTGATTGTTTTTATTTCATAACGGAAGGTTTGTATATAATGTTTGAATATACATTTGTAGTTATAAATATAGGTCCATCTGTTCCTTGTTTATATAAACGAACCACGTTCTTGCTTCCAACTGATTTGTACATTACATCGATCCCCTTCTAAAATATCTTCTGAAATATGTTTGTTGAAGTGTTGTTGTTTTTTCATCTTTTACCTAGCTTGCAGCGGAATGATGTGCCCTCGCGGTACGTCTCTTGATGTCTTTCACTGCGAGTGCCTGTGTGAAGAAGGGTTCTACTTCGCTCAAAGGGCGGAAACATGCACGGGTAGGTCATTTGGTATCCATCAAATATTGGTGGGAATTATCTATCGTATAAAGAACACTTTACATTTCCATTACCTTTATTTTATGATTGAAAAAGAGCAAAGAAAGTAGGATTACAACGGGATTCGAACCAGAGACCTCCGGATTGCTAGACCGGTGCTCTTACCGACTGAGCTATAGAAAACCCTAGAACGGCGTTCGTCCCTGAACCCCTTAATTTTGTATGTCAGCACGGTGGCACATTTCAGCCACGTGGTCGACTGTCAGCATTACAATTATTTATTTAGTTAGTTAGCTAGTTTTTATGTATCACTTTAAGTAGTTACTAAGCTAAATAGTAAGTTAATTTGGTAGGTAGTCTAGTAAGTATGTGAGTTAGTTACATCTTTCGTTAGCTATTTAATTAGCTATTAAGTTACCTGGTTAACTAGTTAGTTAACTAGTTAGTTAGCTAATTAGCTAGCTAGTTAGCTAACTACTTATTTACTTACTTACAATTAGTTAGTTAGTTAGTTAATAAGTTAATTTCCTGGTTAAAATAATTATCAACTGGTGTAGCGAGTATACGAATTGAATTGATGATAATACGCATTAACACTAACAGTCCATGTGTGTCCAAGTATAGAGCGGTCTACGAACATACGTGCAACATTATACATGATATAAGACGCATAATGTATTGTGATGTTTTGATTTTTGATTTGCTTCATTTTCAAGAATGGAATTGTGACGGTATTTGACCAATCAGGTTAACATGGTTAATACAACTCACAGAGTCGTTATAGAAAACGGAACAGTTTAATATGAAGGTGAAGAGGTGTTCTGGTCAAGTGGACAGGGCTCGGCCCCGATGATGCATCTCAAGGATGGTGACGATAAAGTGCGGTCCCAGACATTCAAAATAATATTATTTGATTGAACGTGTGTACGTCTGAAAAAACCAACAACAAAAAAACAACCGATATCTAATGAACTACTGTTTAGATGTCAACGAATGCCGAGAGCACGAGGACTGGTGCGACGGAGGGTGCGTCAATGAACCCCACGGGTCCTACACCTGTTCCTGTCCCAAGGGTCAAGAACTGGCCAAAGATGGGTGGACATGTGACCCCATCATGCCCTTCCCGGACGGTATGTACCTTTCCCATTGATGTTTTAAGTCAAATTAATGCAGCTATATTCTTTCAATATGCATATGATTCGTCTAAAATATTATCTTTTAACTGATACAATACACGGTCTATAAAATCATGCAGTTCACATTACTCATGAATAAGCATGTAGACGATAACTTATTTGCACAAATAATATGATCTAATTTTCTTGTTTATCTTTCGTAAAAACATAAATTATTTCCACTATTACCAAAGGGTTGAACACCATACTGTCTTTGTATGCGATACAAAATGCAGAAATATCAAACAAATACAATGATAAACCGTTATTTACAATGAATACGTCCCATAGTGATTTCAGCCGTTAAGTATGACTCTGATACTAAGTCAAACCCGTCTATAGTGACCACCGAAGGGACTCAAGAAAAGTGACTACTGTAGACAGGTGACCTCAATAGGCAGGTTCCGTAATAGTGTTTTTCTCGACAGGGGATCACTTTTGGAGGCCACATTAGGCAGGTTGGCTTATATAGACAGGTGGCCGCTAACACAGGTTAATTCGACTGTATTTAATTTGATAATTAGATGCCGATGTGGACGACTGCACGGAGAGCCACTTCATGTGCGCCGACAGGATGCAGTGCGTGCCCGACGAGCTGGTGTGCGACGGCTATGGCGACTGCAGAGACAGATCGGACGAGAACGATTGTAAGTCACTTAGTTGTAAAATACTTGTGATAACCAGTCAGTTTTAGTATAGCAATGGTGTTTGATTGATTGATTGAATTTTATTCTCTGTTATAAAATAAATATAAATACAAGTGTGATTAATCTCAATTTGTTCGGAGCAGTATTACCTTGGTATTAACGGAGCAGGGTTTCAAGGTGTAAATGCCAGCCTAATGCATATTTACTAGACACGGGTTGGTAACAAGTAAGGTGACGACTTTGGTGAGGACTTAAAGGGACAGGTCCACTTTTACAAAACGTCTGAACAGCTTTCAATTGACGGATGGGGATCAATGTAACACGCAAAAAAAAAATCAGAGCGAACAGCCCTCTAATTTGGATTCTACGAATGAAAAACGAATGCGTCCCTCCATTTATACTATATATCGGTCAATAAAGGAGTTCAACTGATTTAGCATAATATAACAACAATATAGTACTAATTCTCGTAAAGGTATTGTGAAGCCGACATTTGTTAACGTATGTCACGGAAAAAGATCTAAAAAAGAAAGAATATATAATTACATGTAGTCAGTTTAAGCGATGTTTGGGTATTTTGCTTGGTAAACGCTCACACATTAGTACTTATGCGCGGTTCACGTAGCTAGCGTGGGTCACGTAGGGGTCATGCATACCGATCTGGCACTCCGTGAAATCTATGTACGAACTTACTCACCGGCCAAAAATACGTATGTACCTAATTAACCGACGTCCCTCAGTTTATTCAGTTTTAGGTCTATAACTCCACGAAAAAGAGATTTCAAGCCCTAATTTTTTCAGGCATGCTATTAAATGACGTTTCCTTTCATATAAGACAATAACCTCGCAACTTTTGAATTTTGGCTTGCAAAAGTGGATCTCTCCCTTTAAGTAACACGTTAGGTGAGTTGTGAGACGATTTTGATGATGCGTTGGATGACGAGTTGGATGACGAGATGGGTAACGAGTTGAGTGATGAGTAATGTGATGAGAAGTTTAACACACTAGGTGACGAATAACGTGACGAGTCGGATGTTTATTTGGGTGACGAGTAAGGTGACGAATTGGGTGACGAGTTGGGTGACGAGTTAGGTGACTTGATTGGTGACGAGTTGGGTGACGAGTTAGGTGACTTGATTGGTGCAAGTTGGGTGACGAGTTAGGTGACTTGATTGGTGACGAGTTAGGTAACTTGATTGGTGACGAGTTAGGTGACTTGATTGGTGACGAGATGGGTGACGAGTTGGGTGACAGTCTGGATGACCAGATGGGTGACGAGTAAAGTGATGAGTAGGTTGACAAGTTAGGTGCAGGGTTAAGTGACGAGTTGGTAACAGGTACGGTGACACATTATGTGACGAGTTAGGTGACGAGTTGGGTGAAGGATTGAGTAACACGCTAGATGATGAGTGGACGAGTTGAATGGCACGTATATAAACGGTGACGAGTTAGGTTAAACATTTGGTAACGGACTGATGACACATTAGGTAACGACTTGAATGACTCGAGGAGTTGTTAGTTGCCACTTAAGTGAAAATGTAGGTGAATAGTTTGATTGCGACATGGATGACGAGTTAATGACGAGTTAGGTAGCAGGATCGATGACAAGTTGGGTGACGAATGGATGACGAGATTTGTGACGAGTTGAGTGACGAGTTGGTGAGAAGTAAGGCGACGAGTTGGATGTCAAATTGAGTGACATATTATATGACGAGTGGTGAGGCGATTTTGATCAGGATTATTTTGAGTGACAATTTAGGTGAAGAGTTGTGTGATGTGTTAAATATGTGTAGGGTAAATTGACGAGTTAGTAACGAGTAAGTGACGAATTACTTGGCGGGTTGGGTGACGATGTGAGTAACCCGTTAGGTGACGAACATATTAATATGTGAGTACCAAGCTGGGTGGCGATTCGGGAGACTAGTTGAGCGACGAGTCTGTTGCCGAGTGGGCTATTGAGGTATTGACATACGGTATTTCAGTACCAAGCTAGGTGCCGATTTGGGTGCCAAGTGGGGTGACACTTTTGGTAACGAGTATAATACCGGATCCATTGCTGAATAAGTGGCTGATTAGGTTATCAAGTTTGGATACAATTGGCATTTTGAATTCGGTACCAAGTGAATGTCGAGTTAGCTTCCGAGTTACATTCAAAGCTGGTGCTTGAGTTGAGTAGTGTATTGTGTACCAGGCGTAGTTTAGAACCCGCGTTAAGTGACAATTTCGGTTATAAGTTAGGTCACAAACATGTTGGCTATTGCGTTACTTACTAATAAAGTACCAAGGTAAGTCATGACTCATGATTCGGGTTCCTAAATCGATGGCGAGTTAACTAGCGATTTACGTGTCGAGTTTGCAGCTAATTGTATATTTATACATATTCTATGTATGATAGAAACAGGAAAGGCCAATTTTACAACTAATGTTACATTTCTATTTGTGATTGAAACAGGCAAAGAATCGTGCAACTCTCAAGATTTTCCTTGCGCAAACGGGGAGAAGTGCATCCACAGGGATAACGCCTGCAACTCAAATAACGACTGTGGTGATTGGTCAGATGAGCTAGAGTGTGGTAGGTATTAGTTGACCCAACTAAACTCAAATAACGACTGTGGTGATTGGTCAGATGAGCTAGAGTGTGGTAGGTATTAGTTGACCCAACTAAACTCAAATAACGACTGTGGTGATTGGTCAGATGAGCTAGAGTGTGGTAGGTATTAGTTGACCCAACTAAAGTGGAACGAATCATTTCGATGGTTGAGCCATTTATGTTATATTTCCTATTTACAATTCTGTGATGGACCTGGGTTTATAATTTGTTTTGATTGTGTATTTTTATTTTAAAAAATATGGTGATTATAATTAACACGTTCTGGGAAATTATAGTAAATTAAACATTATTGTTGTCATCATTGTTATTATAATTAGTGGTAGCAGTAGTTAATATTGATGATGTTATTACTTTCACTATAGATAGCATTCAAATGTAATATATTATTCAGGCAAATTACTTATTCAAAAAATTAGTGATATTACTTTTAATCTTAACATCTTTACGTGATGTTTTATAATTAAAACATCATCAGACATTATCACAATTGTTATTTTGTAATATTTGTAGGATGTCAGGATGAGCGAGATGAGTGCAATGCATGGGAGTTCCGCGGTGAATGTGAGAGTAACCCGGGTTGGATGCAGTGGCATTGCCGCAGGAGCTGTGGGCAGTGCGAACCGGGCGACGGAACAGGTTGGTCATAAAATAATTCATAATTAATTGATTGGACGCGCGTCTGTTAAAACAAAAATAGCTAGCCCCCCCCCCCCCCCCCCCCCCCAAAAAAAAGTACATCAGCGACAAAATTAATGTGACGTATGTGCGTCATCGACATCGATGACGTGCGTGCGCACTGTATTAAAAAACACGATTTGAACCTGTCCTCCCTTCATCGAGTATTGAGCAGCAAGTACACATTTGTTTTACCTTACAAAACAAATATCAAACAATCATAGTGTTTTATTTGTCCTTACAGGGAACGGCACGTTATCCGAAGAGACAGAGACGGCAGCCTACTTCGTGAGACATTCTGCAAAATTCTGTAAGTGCTAAAATGTTTCCTCTTTTTCAGAAAATATATAACTAACTGGCGCAGATCAGTAATAGATAACCCTTTGTTCAGAGGGCGATCTATTAATTCATCCCCCTTGAACAAAACACTCTCTGCAGATATACGCAGGTACATGTAGTATACATCTTTTTTAATGACAGTATTACTTCTTAAGAATATTGCAGAAAGGCAGATGTAGCAAATTATCACACATTATAATTCAGTTCTGCATTTTAAAACAGATCAAAACTTCCATGTGTAGTATAGGAAAGACTGCATATCCAGAGATATTCAAAACCAACATCTATATATTATACAAGAGCTAGCACCCGTGTACAAAACATAAATAGCGCCCTCTTCTACTCTGTGCAACATAATCATGCACTGTATCAAGATATGGTTTTATTAAAATGGTACGGTATTATACATCTTCATGTATGAATGAATGTATTTATTATAATTGTGACCGCCATAATTCCGTGAAAAACCTTTTAAGCCCTCGATCCGCACACAGAGCCGACTCGACCCGATCCGACTGGTTTTCAGTCGGTTCAGCTCAGTATACGTTGCCTCAGGACTCCTGTATTGCTGGTCAAGAGCCAGTCGGTGAACATTCGAGGCCCATTCAACATCTTGAATCGGCTACGACTGAGCGAAACCGACTCTAGCCTGACTTAAAACCAGTCGGATCGGGTCGAGTCGGCTCTGTCTGCGCCGGGCTTAAGTCTCGCTTTTGTGCACGAATATTCGGTTGGCAATAATCACATAAACATTTAAGTACTACGTTTTTAATGTTACAGTAAATAGCCTGCTTTTGAGGAAAAAGGCGTCAAAAATGATTGTTTTCCGTTTTTGCACTGATACATTATAATATGTATTGTAAATTGATACCGCATGTAGTAGATTATATATGTGTATGCAAGTTGTATATTTGTCCAGTCCGTATTCCCCTCAATTTTCAAAGTCAAAATTGTACTGGTAGTGATATATAGCCCAGCGCACACGGAGCCGACTCGACCCGATCCGACTGGTTTGCAGTCGGATGGGTCAGGGTATGATGCCTCACGACTCAGATGTTCCTGGTCGGAAGCCAGTCGGAGCCGATTCAACATGATGAATCGGCTCCGACTGATCGTGCCCGACTCTAGCTTGACAGAAAACCAGTCGGATCGGGTCGAGTCGGCTCTGTATGCTGCGGGCTTGTTATGATGATGTTTATATGCATACATATTTATTGCCGTAACAATTAATATCAAAGAGCCACGTAAAGAAAACTTAGACATGAGTATATTACAGTGCCATTAACACCCCGTAAAACGCGGGCGAGCCAAAGTCATACAATGTACGTTTTAATTGTATTTCACGAAAAATGACATTACGTGGCTCTTATTACGGCGATGCTTAAAGCCCTCTGCAGACAGAGCCGACTCGACCCGATCCGACTGGTTTTTATTCGGATCGGCTCAGTTTTCAGTGCCTCGCAACACACATTTTGCCAGCGAGAGACAGTCGGATCCCAGTCGGGGCCGATTCAACACGATGACTCGGCTCCAACCGACCGGGCCCGACTCTAGCCTGATTGAAACCAGTCGGATCGGGTCGAGTCGGCTCTGTCTGCGCCGGGCTTTACAGTTTGTTTACGGGAATGTGTGACTTGGACATTTATCATTCTTTTGCAGCAACCTCCCTTCAGTATACCAGACGGAACAAGGGCGAGAGGCCAGGAACGGCTCTCAACACGTGGCAATGCGACTCGGTGTCCACCGTACCGAAGCACGTCAGGGTCAGCATGGGGCTCAGGTAGGTCTGACAGAGGTCAAGGTCAAAGGTTGTGTTCAGTTTGTGGAGAATATAATTAAATAGTAGTAGCAGTCTATCTACAATGCAATCATTTTCAGTTAAATTGTTACTTGGACAATATCGATCGTACCGTCTACAGCGAATCGACATCATTCTCGGACAATACAAATTTCTCTCGGAAAGTCGCTCGGCAAAAATGGGAAATGCCCCACTTACGTTGAAGCCGGGACAATCTGACGACGTTTGCAGAAAACCATCGATATAAAAATATATAAAAACTAGCTGCCTCGGCGCTTCGCGCCTCGGCAGCTAGAATCGGCGCTCCGCGCCTCATTATTGAAAAATGAAATTAAAAAAAAAAAATGTAAAAAAAAATAAATAAATAAAAAAACAATAATAATTTAAAAACAATTATTTATAAAATGATAGTAATGGTTGCCATCATCATCACCAATTCCACCACTACCATTACTACCATCTTCATCATCATCATTATCATTGTTATCATCACCTTCATCCTCAGCAGTATTGATTATTGCCTTCTTCAATACCACCACCACTATTAATTCATTATATCCATCATCCCATCATTACTACACCACTATCGTGTTATTATTTTACCATATTTATTACTTTTACTTTATTTTCTTCTGAATTAGCACCTGCTTTTTTGTTGAAATAACTTTTTCTTATCACCATTAATGTATTTTGATCACCATAATCATATTATCATGTACACCTTCACCACAACCACCATTTGACTGTGTCGTCAAAACCATTATGTTCATTATCATTGATCATTGCCATCATCATCACCTTCTTTTTTTATAGATCATTACCACTATCGCCATCATCAGCTTTTTGTTCAAATTCAGTTTATTCTGATCGGTCATTGCATTCATCACTACTACCACCAACATCATTGTTACCACCATCATTAACACTACACCATCATTTTTACCATTATTAACATAATAACTATTATCTCATCACCAGCACAATCACATCGTTGTTTTTATTTTCATTTTTATTCATATCAATAATGTATTTATCATTCATCAAGTTTAATCTTACCACCACCATCATCATTATTGTTGTTGCATCAATTTTCATCTTCATCATTATTGATAATTGCTATATCCCACCATTAACATTATCATCATTATGATCATCACTACCAACACTATGTCTGCATCATCATTTTTGTCATTAAATATTGTATCATTATTGCCACCACCACCACATCATTCTTACCACTATTATCAACACACCATCATTATTACAACCATCATCATTTTTAGCACCATCTTATTTATTGGTATTTGTATCACTATACCTTCAACATCATCATCATTATCACCTCTACCACCTCTACCACCTGTATCATTATCATTATCATCAATATGGCTGAAATATCAACAAATGCATTTGATCTTATAATTATTTGGGGCCCAAATAATTAGATGTTTTAAAAAAAATTCAAACATAATGCTTGCACTTTTTCAAAAATCTTCGAAATCGTTTTTTAATTATTTGTTGATGATTTTTCCAATTAAATATTATTTCAATCAAACATGTCATGCATACTTTTGAATTGAAATGGTTAAAACTGATGACATTTCAGAAGTGCCCTCTTGTGTTCAAAATGGCCCTTTTTGAATGATAACATGCTTTTTACTTAGTCATTTTGCAATTTTGTATATTTTTTTAGCATGGTGGAGTTTACTATTAGTTTAGGCTATAAGGTTACTGTCCAGGTTTGGTTACTAAGTTTAGCCATACCAAAACTAAACTACCCCTTTAACGTGCAGATTTTTAGCGTATACATCAAACATGTCATGCATACTTTTGAATTGAAATGGTTAAAACTGATGACATTTCAGAAGTGCCCTCTTGTGTTCAAAATGGCCCTTTTTGAATGATAACATGCTTTTTACTTAGTCATTTTGCAATTTTGTATATTTTTTTAGCATGGTGGAGTTTACTATTAGTTTAGGCTATAAGGTTACTGTCCAGGTTTGGTTACTAAGTTTAGCCATACCAAAACTAAACTACCCCTTTAACGTGCAGATTTTTAGCGTATACATATATGCACATGCCCATACATAAATACACATGCTGTGACATGCAAACATACACATACATACACAGATGCATGCACTCACACACATACATATGCATGCACATACCCATAAAAAAGCGACACAAATGCACACCTACATAAATATACATTTCCATACACATTACACACACATATGCATGTACACACATACAGTAGGCCTACATACCTGCACATATGCATACATACATGTATGCCTACACACAATCACATACGCATAGACATGTATTCATACATGAATCACACGTTATGCGCCTATTATTCGTTTTGAGAAAGGATAATATTACAGATATTATTACAGTGAAACTTCATTATAATGGACACCTCGTGTCCAATGATTTTACCTTGTTAAATCAGATATATTGCATACATAGGAGATGGACATGTATAATATCCTTGCTATGTTACAACAGATTTTGTGATAATGAGGTTCCACTGTATTTATATGCAAAACACTCACACAGCCACAACATACACAGACATGCTTAAATGCATGCATACAAACACGCACAAATATACGCACACACAAACATACACAAATGTATAAATGCATACACATGCAAACGTAAACTGATCAATACATACTTTCACATACGCAGACTTTCATACATTAAGTATCACATACAAACATGCGCAAATGTATACATACTTGCACACACATATATAATAATAATTGTACACATATTTAATTAAATGCACATACGCATACACATTACACATGACATAAACGCACACATACATGTACCCACATTTGCATACAGATCGGTACACGCATACAACACTTACGCATACCTAGAAACGCATTATGAAAACATGTACAAAGCAAGTGTAATGTAATGATTTATCATTTTATTTTATGCTCATTTTTCAGCCATATGACTTTCATTTACCATGGAATTCAATTTTCATAAATCATTCAGTGGACTCATTAGAAATTCACATTTTATCAACCCTTTGATAGATTTTTATATTATATGAACAAAGTAACTAGATCCCTTTAACCCATACCAGGCCGGGGGGTGGAATGCACCCCCCCCCCCCCCTCCCTTGACGTTTAGCGTGATAATTCCGCAACACGCGCAGGTATTGCCGCATGATTTTTTTCATTGAAGTCTTGCGCAACTTTTGAGACCAAATTTGCGACATCTGGGTATACTGTTCCGAAGGCACATACAATTTTGTGGTGAATTTAGACCCATAAATTGCTATTTTCGTGATTTGTGTACAAATCCTATGGAATTAATTTTTGCTGAAATACACAAAACCTTCATTATTTTTCATTCTAATCACTGCATTAATTTAATTTTGGGCTAAAAATGGTTGGAAAATGGTCAATAATTTATTCCATTGAAAAAAACATTAGATAACATGAGTTTAAAAAAATAACAAAAAAATACATAAGAAATTTCAAAAACAAAGAAATTTCAAAAACAAGGAAATACATTAGGAAAATTTTGCTGTCACAATTCTAAATTTTGAAAACCTGTTAATTAAGTCATAAAGAATATTCATGCACAAAATTAGCGTATATTGAGCAATATTTAGTGATTTAAAGACAAAAAGGGGATTTTTGCATAAATTTGCATAATCAAATTTTGTATTTATTTTTTTTTTCCAAAAAATAACAAAAATCTAACGGCGGCAGAGATCTCACCTCCTGATCTCCCACCTGGCTATATAGCCAAAATAACCCGGCGTGGTTATAAGGGGTAAACAAAATGTGAGTAAAAATCAATTAATATAAACCTAAGAAAAGCTTCCCCAATCAAAATGAAAGTGTGACTGTAGGTAAAGCATATTTGTATTCATTGTCAAAGTAATAATGGATGAAAACATTATTTGTGGGTTGGTAGACCTACACTTCAGTAAGAAGATACAGAGATCAGTATACAAGGATAAAGAGCATACATTGCACTTTTTTAGACATATGTTGTTACTCTACCTGCTTTAGTAATTTGTTAATGATTTGTATTATTGCGTAGATCGCTATAATTTAGGAAAATCCTTAAATTGGCAACACATTGTGATATTTTAACCAGAACGTCAATGACGTAGCGCTCATCCGGCATCTCGCAACATCAAATATCGCAAATTTCATGTGGTACACTTTTCAACTGGTCCAAAAATAAAAAATGTGATGCCCTGGAAGGGACATAAAAATTAATTTAAAAAAAATTAGAGTGAAAAAAATATAAATTTGACGCCCAAGAAGGGACATGGGAAAAAAAAATATATAAATAAATAAATAAATTAAAAAAAAAAAATTAAAAAAATAATAATAAATAATTTTAAAAAAATAAATAAATAAAAAAAAAAATAAATAAAAAATAAATAATAAAAATAAATAAATAAATAAATAAATAAATAAATAAATAAATACAAAATTACCATAATTAATTAATGGGGAAAAATTTCAAAATTCTGTGAAGAAGTTTAGTGTACCAAAGTTAGCTCTACCAGATAAAGCAAACCAAATCAAAATCGGTCGAGAAATGAAGGAGAAGAAGCATTTTTTGTGATTTTTAGAATAAATTTGCATAAATTACCATAATTAATTAATGGAGAAAAATTTCAAAATTCTGTGTAGAAGTTTAGTGTACCAAAGTTAGCTCTACCAGATAAAGCAAACCAAATCAAAATCGGTCAAGAAATGAAGAAGCATTTTTTGTGATTTCGAATAAATTTGCATAAATTAGCATATATAATGAATTTCACAATTCTGTGTAGAAGTTTTAAATCCCCCTCCTAGCCCTATCTTATGAAATAATCAGAATCAAAATCGGTTGAAAAATAACGAAGAAGCATTTTGAAAACTGTGGACGGACGGACGGAAGGACGGACGGACGGACTGACGGAAGGACGGACGGACGGACGGACGCCGGACGCCACGCCATGGCATAAGCTCATCGGGCCCTTCGGGCCGGATGAGCTAAAAACAGATTTCGGCATTCAAATTGGTAACTTTGCAGCAAAGTCATTTCATATTTGTCTTAAATTGTTATCACTAAATATTTTCCACTTACTTTTATATTAGGAGTTGCCAATTTGTAGAGGAAAATAATGATAAATTTGGCCTTAAAATAGCTCTTGTCCTTAATGAGATAGGAATAATAATAATAATAATAATATATATCATTTATAGAGCGCTATATACTGTATCTAGGTGCTCTATTTATAGGCACATGATTACTTTAGGTCATCAGGTACAGTTAAAACTTAAAACCTGCACAATTACTTGCGCACCATCTCAAATCTCAGGGGAGTTGGACTACCTTAACCCTAAAAAGGCCGGGCTATTTGAGGTCTTCAGCAGGCCGGGGGGGGGGGGGGGGGGGGGGGGCCATTGGCCATTATGCCCCCCCCCCCCCAAGATCTCGGATCGCCGTGAAAATTTGCACGCATGATGAGTGAAGTGTATAGAATACAATGGTAATTTTAATTTTTTGAAAAATTCATTAATTTGCATATTTATGGTCATTTATGCAAATAAGGTCATAAAATTCATATTTTTATCCATAAATCATATATTATTCATAATTAAACATTGGCTTCACTACATATATTCTTTAGAGCATTTGGAATAATAATGCGACAAAATAATTAGGAAGAGCCAGGTTCTTCCTTTGTGTTTTCTATTGTTTTTATAATTTCTTATGTATTTTTTTTGTTTTTTTAAACTTATGTATTGTATTGTTTTTGTTGTTTATTTTATTTCTACCTATAATTCAACTATTTTGAACCCCAAAACAAACATATGAAATGTAAACAAGACCAAATAACCAATGATATACCTCTTTTTACGAAAACTGATATTTCCATATGTTTTGTACACAAATCACGAAATTGAGCGATTTTCGGGCTGACATGCATAGACAAAAGGTCACGTGACTTCGTAACGGTCGGTCCAATTTTCAAAATTTTTGTTTTAAAATATGCACAAGTCACCAAGTCAGCGGCGCGTCATCTTACCGTGTTTATGAGCAATAAAAAAAATCGCGGAGAGGGGGGGGGGGGGGCCATTATGGGGGCTATTTAAAAGATTAGGCGGCAATATCCTGGGGGGGGGGGGGGGGCACTTGTTCATATTATATCTACGTACAGAATCGCATTGCGTCAGTGCCTTTTTTTGGCGCGGCTACTACACTTATGCAATGTACATTGATTACGCCATCACATAACGCCATACCTGTTCTTCTGTCATGTGTAAAATACTCTGCATGTTACACATGACAAACTACAATACATGGTACTATTGTTCTATTTAATATCGGTAGCGTCGGTCGTAACCATTAATAACCAGGTCAAAGTGCCGTCAAAGTGAATGCGCAAACACCCCTTGCAATTAATGTACACTGCATGCCACACCAAGCGAAACAAATATGCACTTGCGCATGCGATTCTGTATGTAGATATGATATGCACGAACAGTATATAGGCGAAGACGTTACTGCAACATACATGCAGTTAGAGCGCAGCATACATTTCTATTGCATAAAACACACTTGGGCAATTCCACGGTAACTGACGTTACAATACAAATTCAATGTAGGACAGTAGCCTAGACATTGTACTTAATATTGTAGTTAAGGAAATAAAGATACATGTACCTGCCGGCTGCTGGTTATAATTTGAGTATTTGAATGATACAGGTAAGGTATTACAGGTCAGTTACAGCACTACCTGCCGGTTATAATTTGAGTATTTGAATGATACAGGTAAGCCTCGTAAGGTATTACTATTGGCATTATCGTGAAATAAGGCTCCGGGGGACAGTTCGAACCGGACACCTTCCTACCAGCTGACAAGTCAAATTGCGGCCGATATGATCTGATGCGCGTCGCGTGTCTGCTTCCACAAACTGACAAATATTACATTTCGAGAATATTGGGTTTATTTCGTCAGAACGACAATTCGTAACATTTTCCATTCCTAATCTCCTCTGACGAAATAAACCCAAATAATTATAAGATTGGGTTTATTTTGTCAGAATAATACATCAAAGAACCGTCCAAACAAAATAAACTGCTTCAAGTAATTATGAAAGTCAATGTTCAACTCTCTTTACTTACTCGTGAAATAAGGCTCCGACCTGTACAAACCTATGGAGCGCCTTCCATAGAGTTGTACATGGCGGAGCCTATATTCACGAGTAAGTAAAGAGAGTTGAACTTCGCCAACTCTCTTTACTTACTCGTGAAATCAATGAATCCTAAACTCCTCTGACGAAATGAACCCAAATATTTATGAGATTGGGTTTATTTCGTCAGAATAATATCATCTAAGAACCGTCCAGACGAAATAAACTGCATCAAGTAATTATGAAAATCAATGTTCAACTCTCTTTACTTACTCGTGAATGAAGGCTCCGCCCTGTACAACTCTATGGAAGGCGCTCCATAGGCTTATATAGGGCGGAGCCTAATTTCACGAGTAAGTAAAGAGAGCTGTTGGCGAAGTTCAACTCTCTTTACTTACTCGTGAATATAGGCTCCGCCATGTACAACTCTATGGAAGGCGCTACATAGGTTGGTACAGGGCGGAGCCTAATTTCACGAGTAAGTAAAAGAGAGTTGAATTATTGAACTGTCTAAATATTATACAGTTTTTGGTTTTACTACTGATTTGTGGAAGCGATTTATGTGTTTTTGATTGCGATTACAAAATTTGCAATTATATGTCTCTTGTGATACTCGTCCGCATCCGTGATTATCGTTTCTATGGGAAAACGCGTGGTGGAAAGAAAACCCAAGAAATCCCCGCTTTCAGGCGAGTTTCGCAGCGTAAACAAAGGAAATCTATTCAAGATTAGTAGACCGAGAAATCCATCGAAATTGCCGTAAGTTTGGTGCTGTAAAAATTGGAGTCCCCAGGGGACTAAACCACGATATAGCCTTACTATTAACAGAAAAACAGCGAAAAAATGTGACGTTAACTGACATCGCACTATTTCTGAATAGACCCTAAAAGGCCTAAATGGCGTATCGCACTATTTCTGTATGGACCCTGATGCCATGGCGTACCATTTTTTGTAATGAACCCTAATGGCGTATTGCACTTCTGAAATGGACAATAAATGGCGTATCGCACCTTTCCTGAAATTCATCATATTATATTCAAATTGACCCTATTTCTCTCGGTGTCTCGCACTCACACTGCAAAAACAAAATGCTTCTACAAGAATCCCAGCACTTTATCCCCCACAGTGCAACCCGTATACAATACTACGAAAACTACCACGGCGCATATGCCAGAACCCTCGGGGAAGAAATCGCCGCCGATCACACACCGAATGAGTAGCCTACGGGGGTAAGCACGCAAAATAAACTACAGCATACACACAAAAATCGTATAAATCACTTACCCATGATTATTGTAAAATGCAATCACCGCCGTCACTTCTGGAATGGCCGTCTCATATCATATTTCACCAGAATATCACCAAATAATGGTATTTGTATGTGGAGCTCACATCTACTAGTAAATAGGTCCAGCTCGAACATTT
>JBAMJV010003868.1:0-89977 GCA_037951105.1 Echinarachnius parma | reverse complement strand
TTTCAATAAGGATGGTTTCTCACCTCCGGGTACTCTCCGATGAAGGCGAAGGCGTCGACGGAGAAACCCTTGAACAGCGCCCCGAGGTTGTCGTACTTTACCACCGTGTTGTCCATATTGCATCTGCGAAATAACAACACAAACAATGATGGGAGTCAAAAGGGAGTGTGAGCTTCCGATCCTAGCAGAATGTCTATCAAAGGCAAATGAAAGACGACGCAATTTGAATGTCTATAATGTAACAAATAATAATAGGATTAATGGTATTTTATACGATGCTGATGTCTTACCCGTCCTCAATGAAGGTATACGCGGTCGGGTTCATCGGGTAGACATCTGGGGTGGCCCAGCATCGGTCCAGCAGCAGGGTCAGGTCAGTCACAGCCGTCAGGTTTGCAGCGAAGTACACCGACTCCCCGAGGTACACTTTTGCGTCCAGGTCGGCGGGGGCTGCGCTGAACGTGCCGTCAGCGTAGCGGTCGAGACTCAGCGAGAAGTTCCCGTAGCCGATCTCGCTAAAGGAGATGACGCCGAGCTTGGGCTTGAAGCTGCTGCCGAGCAGGCTGCGGCGGTTGAGCTCACAGACGATGGGGATCTTGAGGCGGAAGGTACGTGTGATCACCGAGCCGTCATCGCCATTGGGTTTGGAATACGTCACCTCGTTGGAGTACTTGATCAATGTGTCCGTTTGCTAAATGAACAAAATTATGACAATTTCTTTAGTCACTGTGTATCTTTTAAAACATGTTTGTATACAAAGCACACACAAATACAAATGCTCACTCACATGATCCCGACCATTTCAGTTATTGGTGACAGTGTCCATATCGGTGAAAAATTAAAATGGTTATTCTAATATTAGGTGCCTCGTAATTGGACTATTGACTATCTTTCCTTTAAAAACAAATTTTGGTAAGGTCTGATGTTCTTTCTTTTTTGCAAGCCCTGTTGCGTTGTTTTTTTTCTGGCTATGACATAGTGTTTTTATATATAAATATGTTTATATATAAATCACAATTATAAATAAGTAATTATTAAGCCAAATGTCTTAATGCGGTTAATCGAAAATGATTACCTCAGATTTCGTTTGGCAATCGTTGTACCTCGTCGTAATGGCGATGCGGGCTGCGTCGTAGTTATAAGCTACACAGCCGAGGTCTTCGAAGTGGACGTCACCCGCCGTGCCGTTGTTTTCCAGCAGACCTCTGTCCAGGAAGACCGTCATCGAGGTGCTGTCACATGACACACTGGCGCCTGTTTGAAATGCCCCGCGGATAGGACGTTAACAGGAAAGGGATGGGATGGGTTATTGAATTAATTCATTAAGGAATGTTATTATATTCATATGGCACACAAGTGTCTTTTTCGACCATGATTTCCCGCGGATATTGGGATGGAAGGGACATTTGAATGGCTTTAATGTCACTTTAATATCTCTTAAGGTGTCACTGTTATAATTATGTCATACCGATTCAATAAAATACATTTCATTCAATAAATGGGTTGAGCATTCGAATTCATCTTTAGGTGATTCGGGCTGGATTTTGGCTTCCTTCGGTCATTCAATATCGCGAATAGCCCAGCAAGTTTTCAATAAGAGCATTCAATTTCAAGGATTGAATTATATCATATCGTAATAAGTTATATCATATCGTCGCTAGTATCCTATATAATCGCCTTTTGCTTCCAAGATTTCGCTTCAGATGTATAGCGAATACTCGTGCTAATTATACAAGTCAAAATTGTGTGCGCTAAAATGTTTTTTTAAATACGATACGTTTCCTTCAATTCTAAAGAGTTACTGCTCGTACACCCTACATCTGTATTGGCTGTAGTCTATGATGCGCCTGAAAACATAATATTTTGATTTAATATTAACATGTAAACTTACCCGGTCCATTGGTAGGAGCGGCAGCTGTAAAATATGATACAGAGAGAGAAATATTCAAATACAAGAGTGCAATTTTAAATGAAATATTATTACTAGTGCTGGCCGTATTTTCTTGTGTACGAGCTCTTTGAGTGTAATTACTATCAGGATCATGATAAGATACTAGAAAACAACTTACAACTTCAAACAACATTATCAGTCATAGCTCAATCACTCTCTATTTCTATACTCCGTATATACTCGAATTTTTCCTTTTCTAAAGCGCTTAGAGGCTTGTTTGCATTAAGCGCTATATAAATTCGTCATATTATTATTATTACATTGATCATTTATTTGATACTATAATCTTAAAGGGATCTAGTAACATTGTTGACAAGTGCAATGAGTAAGCGAATATCGCTTACTCATTGCACTTATTTTGTACATGGCTGAAAAGGTCCCGTAGATAATTCCATATCCGAACACTTCAATCGTAAATATCTTTTGAACGAAATGGAAATTTGAAAAACCGAAACCTGTCCCATGCTTTTATTGTTAATACGAATAAAACAAGGTATGAGGGAACCGCTCGAATTCCAATTGGATTTGAGGATTTGGACAATGTAACTAAGTCCCTTTAAACATGTTAAATGAGAACTTTAAAGACAAACCGACATGTTATGAAATGTTGACAAAATATGGAAAAAAAACCTTTAACAAAACAAAACAAAAACAAGATATTATTTTTTTCGACGAAAGTATTCAGTCTTAACCATCACCCCAATTCTGGCTAAACAAATCGAACCCAACAATATTTTCGAATTAGAATAAAAACTTACTTGGTGCATCTGTTGGACCCACAGTGGTTATTTCTGGAACGAGAAATGTAACAAAAATAGTCAGCTATAAAGTATGAGACAAATTATATATCGCTACTTTGACTCAAACCAAACCCAACCTTAATAAGCGAGACTATTCATCTTGACTATACCACGCGATGATATATAGGACCACCATTTATTTAGGAAACAATCTTCGATATGACAACTCAATTTATTTGATACATGTATATAAAACTAGTATTGACCTTATGTAAACATTGTGATCCCCCCCCCCCCCCCCCCCTCCCCACAAAAACTAGAGAAACAAATAATAATCAATGTATAAATGTGATGACGTAAGAAAAATGTAACTACGCAGATAAAAAGCATTCATGTTTCAGTCCTGCGAAAATTAATGGGATTACAAATTATGTTTTTGAATTTCTTGTTTGTTGTCGCCCATATATTAATATCGGTAAATATCAGCATTGTGCATAAATTAAAATTAACTCCTTGATCGTTGTTTGCAAGTCACATACATCACGCATCACATATCGTTGGTATATTGTCGCCCAAATGTATATATCAAAACTTATGAAAACATTTTGTATATTCAAATTATGAATACAAAGATGAAACAGAACCCCCTCAACAAATTAACAAAAAGGGGCAAAAGCAAAACACAATCACAACAAAAGGAATTCGAAGGATAAGAATACAATGAAAGGAGGAGGATGGGGGAATAAAGACACTATTGGAAAAAGAAGTATAGCATAGTAAACTCACCCAATAATGTTGTAGACAGGACCGCAGTTTGAGCTGGAAGTAGAGTATACATGGTATATAGACATTACAAAACAACAGCGTAAATTATATCGGTCTAACAAAATCTGATAAAAGCATATATCATTTTGTATAAAGTGACGCTCAATTTTACTATCAATGAATGCATATATTTGTATGTAATTGAGCAAGTATTTGATACAGACAAATGGAGATAATAGTTGGTGAATATACAGAAAGTTATCGTATGGGTCTCTTTGATATCGAAACAAATACATCGATTAAATCAGCCGATTTTCAATAAAACATTACTTTTGCTATAGGACATCAGATATAAACCTTCTTTTGTTTTAATTTGAAGGACACGGTTTGAATCCAACAAGTCAATTAATAAATACAACAAATGGAGACTTTCAAAGATCGCAACTTTCCTCAACCATGGGCGTCGACCTGTCATTGATACCCATTCATCAGGGGGGATGATCTATTCATTCATCCCCCCTGATGAATAGGTATTACGTAAGTATCGACGCCCATGTCCTCAACAAGTAAAGTATTTTGGTTAATAATCACAGCATCATATTTAAAACTTGATACACAACTATACCCTGTTCAAATAACTATACGTTCAAGCAAAATAGAAACCTTTACTACAAACATATATCAATACCTTCAACTTGATGTTCTGGTCATTCAAAAGTAGAAGTCTTATCTACTTGATTAGACAGGGACAAAACTATAAGGACTTCAATTTTAAGAGAGTCAATTATAGAGGGCCTGAATTGTCTATCCTATACAGAATCTTCATCAGACGCAAAAGCAAGATTATTTACTACACAATAGATCAAAACATTCAATTTCTGGTCATTCAATAGATGAAGTCTATATTAAAGTTCTATACTTAAAGAGACATTAACAAAACTCAATTAAAAAGACTTCAATATCTATCAAGAGAGTCAATTATAGAGGCCTGCATGTTCTATCCTAACAGAATCTCCATCAGAGACAAAAGGGGGAAAATAATATTGTTTACCTTCGATGGCATGGAAGCTCCCAAGGCCTAGGATGAGCAGCAGAGAAACGAAATTCATTCGTGCCATTCCGATATGTTTGCTCTTATTTTCTTTAAAGAATGATACTAAATCAAAATTCAAAGACAATTTTGCAGAGTATACCGATGGATGAAGAAACGTATCAACCGTACTTCAGCGTTCCGCTCACTAATGATGATGATTGTTAAGGTGTAGGGGGTAATTAAAGAAATCGTCATTAAAAAATCGAACCATTTCGGGTCAAACTGGTCGTATCACATCGCGGATGAATATGAAGTTAAACCAATGGGAACTCGCCATTGCTCGACGAGACGAGACGGGTTATCAATATGTCAAGCATGCGCATCACGTACTGCAGGTACAATTTTAACCAACACGAGACTGCCGCGGTCTGAAATAGATCATTGTATCTTAATTTCATCGAATCAAAGTCGTATTTGTCCTATTGTTTCTTAGCATACGTCCTATGTGTTGCCCCCGGTCAGATTTTTAAAATAACTATTTATCAAATACTTGTTTAATCTGACGCTTAAACTGATATTAACTTTGGTAAACATCCTTTTCAGTACTGATTTCTTACTTTTAAACAAATACAACTGATTTTAGGGAAAATACAGGGAGATTGTATAGGTGGTTTGTCGTAATAATGTAGGTAATGTTGATCTTATTTTGTCGGCGCTATATATCAATGACATTGTAACCTATTTCTAGTCAAACCTCGCTTAGTGGCCACCTGTCTATAGTGGACACCATACGTGATCCCCTGCATATATAGGACCAGTGTTATAGAACCTGTCTAAAGATGTCACCTGTTTACAATGACCACTATTCTTGTGTTCCTTTAGTCAGTACATGCTGCAGAGAAATGGTGTTTTGCAACATGTCTATCGAGATCACCTGTCCACAGTGGCCATACTTATCTTGTTTCCTTAGGTGGTCACTATAATAGACAGGTTTGACTGTATGCTTTGTATATAAATTAGTTCCATAATATTATAACTAGTTTTATACTAACACTTGTAAGACTGGTTTCGAAGGTTCAGAGAGACAATTTTTTCAAGTGAATAATCTATACAGAGACCGGCATTCCAAGATATCGTTTCAATTCCTGGGGGTGTATTCTGATAATTGTCTTATATTTTGTATTATCTTTTGTCATAAGTCCATAAGATAATACACCGCTAAAATTGTCATGAATCGGTATTCTGAAAATTGTCTTAAGGGTATCATATCTTTCCCTGACCACGCCCATTATTGCTGAGTTAACCAATCAAAATTGTTGTTACAAAATGTTAATCTGCCCCCTCAGCCAATCAAAGTGGGTTAAATTGCGTATGCGTCGCATGTTCTTTAAACGCGCGCATCTAACTAGCTTCGCGCACACATGCGATTTTCAATCAAAGTTCAAGAAATTAATATTTTTGGGTCAAAGAGTATTTTTGTAAGGATAGGATTTTTATATGGTCAGATTTTCAATGACATTTTCTCCCCCTCACTCTCATTTTCGATTTGTTTCTCACATACTAACACTGACGCATACAACAAACATGGGGAGCTCTTCAAAATATCAAATAAATGTCTTAAAATATTTCTAAACAAGATAAAACAAAAAGAACAGATAATACAAAATAAGACACCTTTGGTTGGGCAAACGCGCTTATATTGCGTGGCAAGGCGCGCCAGCTGATAGAGGTTAACAAACTTTCAGAGATAATACAAAAGTTACGAGAGTTTTCAGAATACCGGTTTTGTCATATTATAGCCTAAGATAATACAATATTAGGGAAAAGATAATTTTCAGAATACACCCCCTGATCAACATCATTATACAATCGCAATTTGATTTAATCTCATTATCTCTGATTTTCTTTGTTACTTCATCATGCAAGTAATAAGTCCAATGTACACTGTACATGTGATATTTATTTCTTGTCGTTAGATTCCCAGTCATGTCCAATACGATATTTTATCATTACATTAAAATATGGAAGCGGGCCAAGTCTGGCTAATTTACAGAGAAGTAATACAATTTTTCTTTTTTTTGGACCTCAAAAATGAGACTTCTTGACCACAAAAAGCACGTATTTGTTCTCCACGAATTGGAAAAAGTAATATGCTTCTGATTTCTGAGCCAATTCGCAAATAAACAATAATTATTATAATTATTGTTATCATAATGCTGGATATTATATGAACAATAAAAACCACACCAACTGGATTACAAACCCCGACATTTATTTCCATCTCCTAATGATCCTGTTGATCGATGTGTCCCAAGATAAAAATTGTTGTCTTAATTACGTAGGCTTATTAATTTGTTTGCAGTAACAATTTAGAAAGGCCTTGATAATGTGGTTTAAAAATGGTCAATTATGAGGTGCAAAGAAATTGGCCACACTTGGAACTTACAGCTTGCCCCCCCCCCCCCCCCCTTTCTCTCGATGATAATGTAATGAGAACAGAAACGCTAATTTGTCTAATTTAATGACTAACCTCTTTTGTATTCAAAAGTATGTCACTTACGCATTGTTTGACAGTGGAAACGCAAATATATTGGACAAAATCATTGATTTGGCATACCATAGCCGTATGCGTATTAAGCCCTGCGCACACAGACCCGACTCGACCCGATCCGACTGGTTTTCAGTCAGGCTAGTGTCGGTTTCGCTCAGTGGTAGCCGATTCAACATGTTGCATCGGCCTCGAATGATCTCCGACTGGCTCTTGACCAGCAAAACAATAGTCCTGAGACAACGTATACTGAGCTGAATCGACTGAAAACCAGTCGGATCGGGTCGAGTCGGCCCTGTGTGCGGAGGGGCGGCTGCGGTCCTCTCCACTCCTCCACTCCCTCCAAGACCTTTGAAATCACCAATATTCAGACTAGATTTACCTCATAAGTTTGGTGAAATCATAATATTTTGGAGTTTAAAGGGATCTAGTAACATTGTCCAAATCCTAAAAATCCAATTGGAATTTTAGCGGTTCCCTCATACCTTGTTGCATTTGTATTAACGATAGAAGCATGAGACATGGGTTTTTCAAATTTCCCTTCCGTTAAAAAGATATTTACGATTGAAGTGTTCAGATATCAAACTATCCACCGGATAGTCGTAACCGTGTACAAAGTCAGTGCAATGAATTAGTGAATATTTCTTCGCATGTTTGCTCATTACTCGGCCATATAACGTCCATTTAACTTGAAATTTTCTCACAATACCCAGTGGACATAATTATTAGCTAACAACAAATAATACATATTGTATCAACCATTCATCACTTTTGAACATGTCAACAAAGTTAGTAGATCCCTTTAACAAAAAAGTGGCTAGTCAATTTCGGTTGAATGATATATAGGTTTAAACAATCAACCCTAGGCTCATGACCCTTGTTCCACCATCGCCATCTTCCACATTTGTCTGCATCATAACCAGATCAAACTTGTTTTGGTCCAGGGTAATGTGTTGCCATTACAAACTACATAAATAAGATAGTGCCATCATTAAACCGTTTATCGCATCAATCCGAGGCATGTTTAATCAATAATTATCAATTGCGGATGTTAGTACAAATAAAACATAAGCACCTGCATGCATGCAATTGATTAAGATAGCGGTAATTATCAGAAAGACCGTATTTATTTGATTTATCTCAAAATGAACCGTTAACCCCCATTTTCTCCTTAATTTTAAACGTACAAATAAAAAGGAGAACCATTGTTGTCTGGTTGAGATGGGAGCAAAATCTGTTTTTATTGCACAATCAACTGTTGCACCAGCAACAAACAAAAAATCATTTTTAAAAGTAGTTCCGGTGAAGACTTTGTTATCCTGGGAATAACTAGTTGAGAACAAAGTAGTTCCCGCATCCCCAAGATGAATTATGGCAACATATCCTGACTTTTTCATTTTGACCTAAAATGCGGGCGACTATCATGATGAACAGGACGGGAGAGAAAATGGGAGAAAGATGTTGTATTTCTTGCACGCAGCTGTTTGCGGTTTTACTTCTTTCTCTCGGTAAGTTTTTGTTTTAATCATTATCAAATGTGTCTAGATCTGTGTTTGCATTAGTACATTACTTATTCATATTATATTCACTTTACGGTGTCATTATGTTCGGGGGGTATCTTTGTCTGACTGCAGTACAGAGGGTCATGGTCAAAATCGAGTCAACAACAATAACATCTCTCTGTGCTCCTATAATCATTCATCTTTATTATTATTCCAATCAATATAACATACAGTTAACATTCAAATAGACATAATTCTTGGAAAACGCCCTGCAGTCAAATGCGTATTGTATCATCAAAATGTAACGCATTTCAAACATATTAAATGGAACATATTGTAATGTGTTCTAGCATAAGTTCATATTAATATCAAAATAACTACCTGGTAATACGCATTGAAACATTGAATACTTACACTAAATATCCATAAGACGAAGACTAATATTTGGTCCGTGAGTTTCGGCGCAAACAAAACTCCTTCCCATTGTAACTGGTTAGTTGGTTGGTTTGTTGGTTGGTTGGCTGGTAGGCTGGTTGGTTGGCTGGCTGGCTGGCTGGCTGGCTGATGAGTGATGATTGATTGATTGATGGATGGATGGATGGATGGATGGATGAATGGATGGACGGACGGACGGACGGATGGATGGATGGATGGATGGATGGATGGATGGATGGATGGATGGATGGATGGATGGATGGATGGATGTATGTATGTATGGATGGATGGATGGATGGATGGATTGATTGATTGATTGATTTACAGGCCCGTCGCCAGGGGGTTCGTTGGGTGTACGTACCCCCCCCCCCCCCCCCCCTCAAATTCAGAAAGGTCCACTTTTCATCGGTCTCAGGTCCACTTATATCGGTCTCGGCCATCTAAATCAGTGGTCTCGGGCAACGATCGGTCTTGTTTGCTACCCCCCCCCCCCCCCCAATCCCCCTTCCCCTTGGAAAATCCTGGCTTATAAAGTAGGGCCTGTATTATCGTGAAGTTATCAGTGGATTATCAGTGGATTAACTAGATGTGTTGGAGAGGTGAATGGAACGGTAAGCACCTCTCTACCGGAATTGAAGAGGGAATCATCTTTAACAAAATCAAAAAAGAAATCACCCCATTCCTATTTTCTAAGTAATTATTGATAAGCTATCTTTATAACATAAGGCTTTAGTCTCACACAGCCATGTCAGAAATGACATAAATATAATAATAATTAATAATAATAAGACAGATATGCAAACGTTTGTAACGCGCACCCATCTGTCAGAAATAGCCCTTGTCAGTTGGGCACATTTCAAACCCGCAAAAATATATTGTGCACCTTCTCAAATCCCTGGAGATCATGCCGTGAACAGCCATATTGATGCAGAGCGCGGTAAAATCGATACGTTATCGGTGTGACGTCACGGCTTAATCAGTGGCAGTAATTAGCAAGAACTTATGGAGGGTACTTCGACTTCTGGTCGTATTTGTTTAAAATTCAATTATGTTTGCAATACACGCAATCTAGTGCCTTTAAGCGTCTTAGATTGTTGTATGTAAACAGTAGCCTACTTATCTGGTATCGCTCCTCAACAAAGTAATTTTAAGCAATCCTTAACCCGGATGTTGATTGATAATCGAGCATGATTTATGATAACGGGTTGTTTGTCTGCGCGCAAAGTATTTGCCTGGCTGATATCTCGATTCATTTAAATATAAAGATGGCCTGATTGCTAGAAGTGATTAACATGTTTATTTTGTAAATATAATTTTTCGACAACAGCATCCATAATTTTCTTTGACTTTTTAAAATCTTTAACTGTAAATTATGATCCAAAAGTACATTTTAAAAAGTAAACTTTATTTTTCATTCAATTGAAAACATTACAAGGTACATGAACAAGAAAGCATACAGGTAAGATAAATAACACTACATGTTCAATTGTGACAGAGCATAATCAATAATACATTAATAATGAATTATTATGAAATATCTATTTTATATAATTTTTCTTTCATCCTAGTTTGCGGTATTGTTTCATCAGACGATTCGTTCATCACGCCCTACTGTGACGGGTTTCTCACCTTGAGTCACGAGGCGCCGTCATTGCACATCCGCGCTCCGTCTGTTCCCATTGGCTACGGACACAGCCATGAAGTCAATGCGGCCCTAGATGAAGACAACGCGTGCGTCTGGTACTTCCACGCGCCCGTCGACAGCGTCATCAAACTGGAGGTCATCGACCTCGAGCTTCAAAACAACGAATCCGTTCGCGTGTTCGACGGGCTAGGCGAGAAATTCGGACCCGGGAAGAAACTTCGTAGCGAAGTTCTTGATCACGAGTTCGTCAGTACCAGGAACTCGATATCGATTGTGCTAAAGACGGGGAAGTTCTTTGAAGGGTCTGCGGTGTTTCAACTGACAATCCAGGATCGCAAAGCAAGTAGGTATTTCATTTACAGTGCTGTCTCTAAATAAAGATTATTTAATCATATAAAGGTTTTAGATATACGTTATAATCATTATACATTCCTAATGTATTACAATCAGACCAAGTTAAATATAATCCGGTTTTATCAACGTACTATCTATATATTTATCTATCTATAGCCTATGTCTCTCCACTGCAGAAGGAAGGCCTCTTCATCACCATTCCATTTTCTTCTTTCTTGTGCTTGTCGCATCCATCAACGATATCTTGCTTTATTATTATATTTTTCTTAGATAATAACAGAATATATAATATGGACTCGAAATATGATGCAATATACGACTAATTGAACTTTTTTAGAAGAAATATAGAACAGATTATGTTTATATCACGCAGTTAATTATATAGAGATGTTCATACGATGTGTTATGTTTAATTTGATTATGCAGGTCAATGTTCAATGTTGTCACAATAATTCAAACAGTTGTCATTTAAAGGGATAGTTGAGTTTTGGTAAAGAGAGTACAGTTTTGGTCAAACTGAATTTTAGTAACCAAAACCTGCACCATTACATTACAAACTGATATAAACTGATGGAGTTATAACTCCACCATGCTCGAAAGGAATACAAAATTACTAGTGACTAAGCTGCTAAGTAAAAAGCCTGTTATCATTCAAAAATAGCCGTTAAAACTCAAGAGGGCGCTCTCTAAACCCTCATCGGTTTCAACCATTTCAAATGAAATATTGTGCATATGATGTTTTGTTGAAATAGTTATTAGATAGAGAGATAATCAACAACTATTTAAAAAACCTTTTTTGTTCATTTTTGAAAAGAGGAAGCATTTAAAAAAAATATATTACGGCTTGTTCAAAATTATCTAATAATTGTGGGGCCCCACAAGTATTACAAATGGTTATGTGTATGGATATTTCAGCCATTTCTGAACCGATTTTGATCAAATAAAGTTTATTCTGTCATTAAAATGGTATGCTCTTTCGAATTTGACACTCAGTTTTTTCATTATCTCACAAACAAATTATTTTGTGAAGCGCCCTCTATACCAAAACTCAACTATCCCTTTAATACTGCTTAAGTCCCTTTAACTACAATTTCCATAAATTCTATATTTAAAACATATATTTAACAAAGTAACACAACCAAAAAGTTTAAGCTTGTGTTTGTAAGTTTGCTTCTTTACTTTATTACTCCAGGCAGTCATGGCGTATTCTCGGTCGACCCTGCCCAGTGCGGCGGCACGGTTCACCTCGATAGCACTACCCCAACACAGCGATTCAATGCGACCAACCAAGAACCGGGCGCCTACCCCGCATACTGTACGTGGCACGTCGTGGCGCCCGCGTCCACCATAGTCAGGCTTCGCTTTATCAATGCCGCACTGGAGTACTACGACAACTTTATGGTAGCGGACGGTAATGGGGCTAGGCTGGCCGACTTCTACAACATCAACATCGCTCCTTACGACGTGCTGTCGAATTCGAATGAGATTGTCTGCCTCTTTGCGGCCTACATGGTTCAGTCGTCGTCCTTTGTGCATACAGAAGTTTCATTTATCGGTAATTCTCATTTGTTAAAAGAATATAACTTTCTCTCAATATTGACAACACTAAAACATCTATAATGAAATAATCTAAAAACGGCTAGTGTTATCTTATTTGTCATATTAGTGCATTGATAATAATATAACATATTTTATCATTTAGAGAGAAACAAATGATGTAACACATACTGTATTTTATTATGTAAACACCTCGACTAAAGTTGCGTTGAATAAAGGTCCTATATATAGGCTCACGGAGTCACGGGTTAGAGTCCTATTTCCATCAAACACTCGTTTCCCCGTCCTTATATAGATGTCAGCAGAAATCCCGCACTGGATGAGAAAGACATCCACCAGCTGAGTGGAGGACATCTAAGGCTCACAGGTTCGAGTCCCAGTGCCACGATCCAGTCGATGATATTCTCTACTTGAGCGCAACCGGACGATAAAAGTTTGCCCTAAATTACTTCATACAGAATCTATTTCCTTTAAATGTTTTTGTTGTTTTAGATTTTGGCGTTCATTTAGCTTATAACTATTTCGCTTTAAAGATTTATAAACATATTGTCCTGTTCTCACCCTTTACACGTTTGTCCTTCATAGACGTCAGCAGTAGCCCTGCTCTGGATGAGAACGCCGTCCACCAGCTGAGCGGAGGTCATCTAATGCTCACAGGAACGAGCCCCAGTGTCACCATCCAGTCCACTAACTTCACTGGCGCCGCAAGCGTCTACGCCGGAAGCTACTATTACGTAACCAGCCCACCGGGAACGCGGATCAAGGTCATTATCATTATGGAATCAAATTTTTAAAAAAATGATTATGCAAATGTGATGTGAGTTATATGAGCGTCTTTGTTCATGCGCGTTTTGTATTCTTTGTTTTTGTTTCTCCTGAAACAAAAATAGTGTACAATATCAGTGGGTTTATTTAAAATGAACCTATTTTGTATCAGATGTGTTTGAATATAATAAATTATGTTTCATGCCTATTTTTTGTTATGTATTTACTCATTAAGTACTTTGTATTTTGAAATGATTCATCAGGTCTACTTTGTTGTCGAACTTAGCCCGGTAAAGCATCATCATGTTTTATACAATCTTATATGCTTACTTTTGCAGATTTTTAGAAAGTGATAAATGAACTAAATTCATTTTTTGATAAAATAATATTGAACGTCGACATAATTTTGAATCATCTTAATTACTGTCTCTATGTATTTCATATTTTGAAGAGAGTGATGCATATAATTTAAATTGTTTTTATGAATTATAAAGGTTGACTTTCTGAACGTGGACACTGGAGCTGGGGTATACCTTGACGTTCGAAAGCGACTACAACACCCCGTTGACCAGCGTGTCAGGAGATCTAGACTTACAGCCAGTCGTTTCTTTAAACAACTTCCTGATTATCTGGTTTTCGTCTCAATGGAGAAACCCGGGCGTTGGGGTCACATTAAAGGTCAGCGTACAAGGTACGTCAAAAATCCAAACGCCTATTTGTTAGAGAATTCATTTAAAACAAACATAGACTTCAACCCAGTCGTTCCTTTCAGCTGCTAGCTTGTTATATGGTACTCCCCTCAATGGAGAAACCTGAGCATTGGCGTGACCATAAGTTCAGCGTACAATGTACGTCACAAATTATCGTCGCAACCAAATTCCCACATGTTTGATATTTATTAAGAATATTAAACACCTCTACTCATGTCCAGGGTGTGTTTCACAAAGATCCTAAGTTGAACTTAACTCTAAGTTGGACTTAAAAAGTATGGAAAGCCATTAGTTTCTTTGACAAATTGTTGTAAAAGTCATTTTTCAAAGGCATAACATGTTGATTCAAATCATTAATATTTTCTATTTTCAAGGAGATGTCATGTTCTTAATGCCACATTTATGAAAAGTCTAAAATTCTTGCTTTGTTGTTTAGAATATCTTGTTATTCCAATGCTACAAATGGCTTTCCATAATAGTTAAGTCCAACTTAGGGTTAAGTTCAACCTTAGAGTCGTTGTGAAACACCCCCCATGTGTTTCTTTGATCCATTCTTGATAACATGGTTCTCGTCTCAATTTAATTTCCCTAGATCTCAGAGGCCCAGTAGATTGTACACGTAATAAATACAAGAATGACCAAAAAAAGGGCTTACGCTAAGGGTATAATTTAGACATTACATAATCACAATTTATATGGTAATGTCATCATACGATTATAATTCAAGCCATTCGATCTTAACCGGTTTTTCAAACCCTCCTTTTGTTTTACTTGGAAACAGTAATATTTGATTCGTTCAATTCGTGTTGCATGCATTGTTCGACAAAATAAACTTGTTAACCATAATCTTACTATTGTAGTATTATACTATACAAAACTGTCAACACCGTTATCAGTATCATCCATCTTAGTGAAATACGTTGCCAGAACAAATTCTTTTAAATATCTTTTGAATTTCATTTCACATTAGATGACTCTGTTTGGGACTCCGGCACCACGCTGTCATCCTGCGGCGGCTCCGTGGACCTAAACCGGACCACGTCGGGCTTCCTGACCTTCTCGTCCCCGCACTACGGTACCGATATCGCCCAGTACACGATCTGCTACTGGTACTTCACTAGCCCGCTCGACCACCGCGCTCGCACTCGAATTCAACGACATTCAGACGGAGAACAGCTACGTGTACGTATTCGACAGCGTCAATGCTCCTTCCGTGACGGTGTCGAGTATCTCCGGGGAGGTATCACTCACTCCGTTTCACTCGTCTTCGAGTGGAGTCTCTGTGCTGTTCAACGATTTCGCAGACACGCGAAATGGGCGCGGACTTCTTGCAAAGGCCTCAATCATCGACCGTAAGTGATGTATGATCACTGCCTTCAAAACACGACCTTCATAATACTAATTGCTATTTTCGAAAACTAAACGAAATGGTTATAATAAACAATCGGAATAATTGGCTGAAGTCATACCATACTAACCTCTTCCAGACATACGTTTGCATGAAACATTTGCCTATGATGAATAGTACTACATATCTACCTTACCCTAAAAAGGCCGGGGGGGCCATAATGGCCCCCCCCCCCCTCCGCGATTTTTTGTATTGCTCCAAAACGCGGTAAAGGATGACGCGCCGCTGCTTCGTGACTTTTTTTTTTTGGGTCTTGCGCATATTTTAAAACAAACATTTTGAAAATCGGACCTACCGTTACGAAGTCACGTGACCTTTTGTCTATGCATGTCAGCCCGAAAATGGCTCAATTTCGTGATTTGTGTACAAAACATATGGAAATATCAGTTTTCGTAAAAGGAGGTATATCATTGGTTATTTGGTCTTGTTTACATTTTATATGTTTGTTTTGGGGTTCAAAATAGTTGAATTATAGTTAGAAATAAAAAAATAAAAAAACAATAAAATACATAAGTAAAAAAAAACAAAGAAATACATAAGAAATTATAAAAACAATAGAAAACATAAGGAAGAACCGGCTTTTTTTGTCGTATTATTATTCCAAATGCTCTAAAGAATATATGTAGTGAAAACCAGAGTTTAATTATGAAGAATATATGATTTATGGGTAAAAATATGAATTTTATGAACTTATTTGCATAAATTACCATAAATATGCAAATTAATGAATTTTTCAAAAATTGAAATTACCATTGTATTCTATACACTTCACTTATCATGCGTGCAATTTTTCACGGCGATCGGCCGCTCCGCGCCAAGATCTTAGGGGGGGGGGGGCCATAATGCCCCCCCCCCCCCCCCCCCAGCCTGCTGAAGACCTCAAATAGCCCGCCTTTTTAGGGTTAAATCACCTAATCCGGTGTTGTTGTTTTTCTTCAAATTATCATTTAATTTATATCCAGCATCTGTACCTGAATGAGTCACATATATTTTCCTCTGCCTTCATTCCTATGATATCCTCAATAGAAGACGTACCACCTTCAGAATCATCCTGCGGCGGTCAGATCTTCCTGAACGCATCTGACCCGACTCGTGCCTTCAGGTCACCCTGGTACGACGCACCCACAGGCGTCCTGGCCTACACCAACTGCTACTGGTACGTCACATGTTCTCCGGAAGATCGTGTCGTGACCTTTGAAATTCTGGACTTGGAGACAACGGATGCTTCTCTGGATGTCTACGACACGGCGACGACTTCCTTGCAGCAGCAGTTGGCAAGCTTGAAAGGACAGTCGTCAGGATCGTATTGGTCTTCGGACCGGGAATGGCTGTGCGATTCGCAGATCTCTCATCGAGTTACGCAGATAGAGGGATTTTCGGGACAAGTCTCGATATCTGGTAAACTTTTTAAAAATGAATCTTTAACTCCTTAAGTGCCGGAGACACGAATTTGTATTACAAAATACACGTAATCTCTTTAAATCTATTGTATTCTTATGTGATTTTAACAGTTAAATCAATACCACTGCACTGAGGTAAATATATTTACAAATTTCCATCAGGCCATTATAAGATTCCCCCTGCTGATTCCTCTCTAAACACTCAAATCAAGTCACTCTTCCGTATAATTTCTGTTTTTGACAAATTGTCTTCACAAGATCCATACACCTGGACAGACAGGACTGTCTTGACATCTTGTGGAGCTTCTATCACCATGGACGCCACATCACCACCCTTGACCATCTCATCGCCCTCCTACGCTGACACCCAACCAGACGGGGTCTTCGACTGCAGGTGGTACTTCACCGGGACAAGCGGCATGGACTTCGTGCTCGAATTCATCAACATCGATGTAGCACAGACGACGAGCATATCGGTTTTCGATGGCGCTGATACCCAGATTGCCGAGTTGTCGGGAAATGGTCTTTCGACAACAACTCTGACGTCACATAGCTCCCTTACTCTCAGATTCTATGACACTTCCACGACCGATGTAGAGCCTGGTTTTCTGGCCAAAGTGACCATAAAAGGTGTATAATTTTATCCTCCCTATAAGATTCGTATTTATGAATGTAGTATAATGATTTGAATAGCATGCTATTAGATGGTTTTTTATGATTGAATTATTCATACGTTAACATCTTTAAGAGAGTAGTGTATGGTTCATTAGAGCATCATTCAATGTTTGTTGATGTTTAATTTTAATCGGTCAATTTTTGTTCGATAATGTTAATTACATTTCGAGAAACGATTAAAGACAAAAAGTGATGATTGGACAAGATTGAAAGCGTAAACTGTTTTACTAGCACAAATGAAAGAGATAGAAATTATGTTTGATGAATTGATTATTTTACTGACCACTTCTTTAGTAACCATATTATACCTCTTTCTATCAGACCCACCGTCATGGGATAGCACCAGAACTCTCGATAGCTGTGGCGGGGGTATTCCTCTCAGTTTTGCAAGTCGGAGCTTCATGTTCACCACTCCAAACTACCCATCGACAAAGGACGGCCACTTCGACTGCCGATGGTACGTCCGCAGTCCCTCGGACACCGTGATCGCGGTCGAGATCGTCGACTTCGGAACAGCAGACGTGAACTCGTATCTGAGTGTCAGAGACGGAGCGACCCTTTACGATCCGGAACTGGTCCGGTTGTCGGGTTCGCCGTCAATCAGCTTCCCGTCCTCGTTGAACGCGACAACCAACAACATGATGGTGCACTTCTTCTCCGATAGAGCGGCCATTGGCAGGGGAGCATCGATTCGCGTCACATTTCTTGGAGGTTGGGGCAAAAGATTGTTATAATGATAATTGTGTCATGATAAATGTTTTACCATTAGTATGTAAGCATTATAGTTTCCCGACAAACATAAACGCGACGGCTAATCACATTGGGCGGTATTCTACTAAATTGATCAACTTGGCTGGACTAAGTTCATAACCCTGCATGGACTAACTAATCCACACCTCAGATTAGTTAAACCCGCAAACTTATCACTTAAGAGTGGCTTAAAGTCATAAACAGGCCTACCAGAATACGAAAGTTTAGTCCGGACTAAATTCATCAACTTAGTCGGGGGTTAGTCGACACTTAGTTAGCACTTTATGCCGGACTTATTTAGTAGAATACCGGCCATGTTGATGCAATTTCGTTATATCGCTTGCTTTATTCTTCGCCCACGATGAAAACGTTTTTTCCATGATTTGCCAACTCAAAGATTTGGTATCTTATCAAAACGGTGTGTTTAAATATATTTATGTAGAGATCACCAACTTTTCTTACAAACTGGGTTAAAGAATGCTTTCGTGCATGTTTTTGGGTGAAATTAAAAATGCCCGTTTTAAATGCCCGTTAGGTAACAGTCTGTTCATGAATTATAGGCTTGGTATCATTATTTATTTCAAGTGAATAATCCACCAATACAGACAGACATATGGTCTAGCTGCGCTCAACAGGATGTGGACATCCTGCAGGTCGCGTTGAGCGTCGTCATGAACTTGTACGTTGAAAGTCGACAACACTATATCACTGTCTTGATATTTCTTTAATGAGTATACCATTAGAAAACATTAATATCGTTCTCGTTATCCTCCTTCAGGTGAGCAACCGACCAGCGACGTCCGTCTGGTTGGAGGCAGCGGGCCCCACGAGGGTCGAGTCGAGCTCTATCACGAGCACGCCTGGGGAACCGTGTGCGATGACGGCTGGGGACAAGAGGACGCAATGGTCGTTTGCAAGTAATCCATTTCATTTTATTAAACAAAATCAAATTATATCAAATTTTATTCGATTTGATCTTATTCGATTTGCCATGGTCGTTTGCAAGTAATCCATTTCATTTTATTAAACTAAATCAAATTATATCTAATCTTATTTGATTTGATGTCTAAATTAGTGAATGGAAATGTGTTGCCGATCCGTCACAAACTAATTTAACATTACTAGCAATCAGTTATTTTGAATGGTGTGATCATGCTTGAGAGAGATGGCTATTGCTTAGAGGAAAACGATTTTGTGATCTCGAATATTTATTAAATTGTCCAAATTGTACCACCGTTGGGCCGTCACAACCTCAAGTCGTTTTGTGAATGCAGAAATCTTGGAGCTTCTCGCAACGTAATCGACGAACCCTTTGTCTTCCATCTGTTCGGTCAAGGATGTTATGGCTCGTACCCATTAAGATGACATATTACTAGTGTCCAGGCGGCAATCTTCTGGGCTCCCTAGTCCAGGGACGTCCGGTAATCTCGGTTGCATGCATGGTTTGGAGTGGACACTTGGTAGTTTGTCTTGCTCGGTGACCATGTTAGAGTGATCTCTGATGTACAGTTTGGCGAAAGGCGTTGATTCCATAGTGTTTTCTTCATAGACGGCGAAGGCTCCTTTTTTGGCATTTCCGGTTTCTACGGCACAAGTTAATCAATTTGCGATCATTTATCCTGGTGATCAATCGTGAACGTCCTAAAGATTCCCGTAGCTTTAATTGACCCTCCTCTCGATGACGTCTGAGGACTTTACAGACCGTAAACTGCGATGTTCCAACGAAATAGTGGACACTGCTTGTTGACACCCCTTCCTGGTGGAGCACAAACATCGTTTGGCGTGTAGCCAATGGCGTTGGACGGAGTATGGCCTAGAGAGCCTCTGTGCCAATTTTGGTTGAAAATTGTACAGCCAACTCTGAGAAATAACACATGATGACTTGTTGGACATACGCTTTGGAGAGGGGCCAATCATCAAAGGTCCTGCCTTTCAAAGCTCAAAACAAAAGGCTAAATTAATTGATGCAAATTCATGCAAACATTTATTGTACAGGTAGTTTGGCAACATTATATAATTATTATTTTTAGTCTAAAATTATTCATAAGGCGCAAAAAACAGGGAAACGAATAAAGTTGGATCAAAAAAATATATATTCCAACTTTATGACCAACAGTTTATGTGTTTTATGTGTATATGGATTGGGTGGGGTGTGACAGAGAGGTCAGGGGATACGCAGGAAGAACATACTTGTGAATGAGGAGCGAACGAAAGCTAGTAAAGAAACATTTAGCTCATGGTTATTTTTTATAACAAATATAGAATGCATTTTTAAAGAATAGGTTCATATCTTACACTGATATTGGGGTATTTACACCCGTAGGATGCTCGGATATCGGACCGTTATCAACGTCTGGCCCCGGGCTCATTTCGGCGCGGGGACCGGTCAGATCTGGCTAGATGACCTGCATTGTTCGGGACAAGAGAAACACCTCACCGACTGTCCACATAGCATGCCAACGGGAACCAATAACTGTGGACATAGTGAGGACGCCGGTGTCACATGTGGGCAAGGTGTGTTTCTGAGTTTGTTGTCCATGTTGGCCTGCCATATGGTTTTTAAAGCATTACAAATAATAACTCCCTTCTTTTACTTCTGATTTTCTTAAAGAGCATGTTACCACATATTGGCCCCGTTGCAGAAAGAAATACAATCGATTGTAAGTTACGATTTATTGTAGGTCAGACAATTTGCGCGTTTCAACCAATCAGATTTGCGCATTTAGAACACATGTTCTGACTTACACTAATTGTAACATACAATCGATTGTATCTCTTTCTGCAACGGGCCCCTAAACAGCTTTACTTTATGCGTTGGTTGCATTTAACATCTAAGGGGAGTCTTTATTTGCATAAAACGCATTTATGGTGTTTGGTCTGGCCCATGTATGAAACGAAAAGAGCTATAGTTATCTTTCTTCCATATCAATACAAATGCATATCTTTGTTCTGGTTCTCTTCTAAATGTATTGTACCGCTTCCATGGTTGAAGACATTGTAGTTCTGAATGATAACAAGGACAATTCGGTAACAACTCTTACAAAAAATAAATATGCAGCAATAACTATATGCTTAACCTTCGTAACTAAGAAGATAACGACATTGATTATCATTATACGAGCAAAAAACCCAATTTCTTACAAAAAATATATTTTATGTATATAATTTTCACCTCTAGGTGCCGACGTCATCTGCGATGGCAACTCTATGACCGTGTTCATCGATCGCGTCTTACTGGAACACGGTGACGGCGCGACCGATGTCCATCTCCTCGATGAATCTTGCAGGGGATACGACCACGATGGCGTCCAGGTCGCAGTGTCGACGTCGTTCGATCGATGCGGTACACAAATGGAGGTGAATATGATTAAACACTTATTACCGCCATGATACAAGGCCAAATACATGTGTGTTAAGTAATTTCTACATCGTCGTTCTATTATCGCGTGTATACTCGTCAAATCAGTTTTGACAATGATGAATTATACTTATAGGCTTAAGCACGAACTTCCATTATTGGCTCCAATTAAGTGACTATTAAGCCCTCCCACACAGAGCCGACTCGATCTGATCCGACTGGTTTTCAGCCAGGCTAGAGTCGGTTTCGCTCAGTCGTAGCCGATTCAACATGTTGAATCGGCCTCGAGTAATCTCCGACTGGCTCTTAACCGGCAAAACAAGAGTCCTGAGACAACGTATACTGAGCTGAATCTCTGTGTGCGGAGGGCATTATAGTACTTTATTGAAGTAAGGACATTATTTGGTAGTACTTATACATTTTTGTGTTGTGCTTATATGTTCCACAGGAAACAGATGAAGTCATCACGTTTACGAACCTCATCACCTACTTCCAGCCAAGGTCGCGCAACGGCGAGAAGATCACTCGAGATGACAGACTGTGCGTGCCCGTCACGTGCACCTTCAATCGCCACCAACTTGCTGGGAATTCGTACCGCCCACAACTGGGCTTGGTCTCGTTCAGCGAAACAGGCTACCAGAATTTCTCATTGGAACTCGCGCTGTACGAGGACGCTGCGTTTGATTCGCGGATGCCGGAGGGGGCCGAGCTCCTATTGGATGAACACGCGTATTTTGGTGTTAACCTCACCGCGGTCACGGACTTGACGGTGATGGTGGAGTCATGCTGGGCCACGCCCCATCCCTACCCGTTCGATCCAGTCAAATACCGTATCATCGATAACGGGTAAGAAATCGTTACTTGATTACTAGTACTACATTGCAATAAATCTCACCCAGATAGCTGACCCCTGGAAAAGGTGTTATCCGCATTGACCATATGTTTCTTTATTTTCAGGTCCTGATTGTCTGATCGTTGATTGTGCGAGTATATAGTGGTTTACAATTTGGAGGTGAATTTTGTCCAAGGGGTAATGAGATATCTGATGCAAAGCGCATTTGAAAGTTGTCATATTATTTGAACTATCAATTATATCAAAGTTAACAGCTTAAAGGTAACCTTGAGTATTGGTAATTTCCAAAGTGCCCCCCCCCCCCCCCAAAAAAAATCAATTGTAACGGATTTGGTTGATTTCAATTCCATATGAAAGATCATCGAAAAAAAACATGGGAAATAATAATCATTCCCATTCAAATGCTCTAATTGTTGTGAAATTTGCTTTCAAAATATTTATAAAAGTGATTGACGTCCGGGTATCACGTTTTAGAGAACGCTAGCGCGAGGCGCAAGCCTTCTAGGTCCTCTTAATACGGGACTGAAAATTAATATTTGTAAGCAGGCTAATTGTGCTTAAAACTATACATATGATACGGTACTTACCACCAATTCACTCTCCATTATGTGATCCAACTATCGGGTGGATTAAAATTATGATTTTTCCCTCCATTCCGCAAAAAATCAGTGATATATATATGCGCCTACTCGACTTCTCTACATGTGTTAGCGCGACTCCGAACAGAATTTTGAACGAAAGATGATCGTGATGCATGGCCGCCGCGGCGCGCCAATGCGAAAGGCGAACGGGGCGTGCAATACACATGAATATGCGCGGTACTATTACCGCGCATTTAACAGTTCCGTATTAGGAGGACCTAGAACGCTAGCGCTTCGCGCTAGCGTTCTCTAGAGTTAATTTGACACTTGAGTTGTAACGGCTCTTTTTTAATGATAACAGGGGTTTTACTTTGTCGTTTGTATACTTTTCGAGCATGGTGAGGTTATAACTATTAGTTTGTACCGTAATCGTGCAGGTTTTGGTTACTAAGGTTAAGTTTGCCCAATACTCAACGTTACCTTTAATTATCTTAACACAAGAATGAAATACATTTGATTAACAATTGATTAACATTGATATTTAATTGTTTAAAAATTTACTCAATTTATAGTCAATGCTACCTATATATACATATACTTGAATATAATAATTTTATAGGAATGAAATTGCAAGACTAATTTTGTATAATTTTATTTTACCTCTATAAATGCAGGTGCGCTCTTGATTCATCCGTGACGTACTATGATGACGTCATCGGCAATCCCCTGTTAGCGACGTTTTCCGTGAACGCGTTTGCCTTCGTCGGAGAATTCGATCAGGTACATGGATAACACGTAAACTATTGTATAAATTGATCCTCTTGTACATAAAACAAACAATATCGAAAACCTATTTCAAGTGCATCAATGAGCCTTTCTATAAAAATTCACATCAGATGTGCTGATTTCACCCAAATTGAGGGTCTCGTTTTGAATACATTTTGTATTCAACGGGTGAAATCGGCTAATTTGTGTCTACAACAGGAAAGGCGTAATATTCAAGCATGCAGCAACCTTGGTTTCCTTGGGGAAATGGTTATGATGCCCATCCCAACTAACAATTGGACGTTTTCTGAACGTTCTAAACAGGTTCAAAGTTGGTTATTTGGACGTTCTGTGAAAACGTTTTTAAAACGTTTATTTGTGGAAGGTTGAAAACGCTTTTAGAACGTTCCAAATGGACGTTTTTAGAACGTTGTTTAAACGTTAGAAAAACCAATAAAAAACTTGTCATGTATTTGCTTTCAAGTGCAGGGACCAGCAGAACGTTTTAAGAACGTTTTTTAAACGTTCATTAAAGACGAAGACCTACGGAACCTAATAAAAACGTTTTGTAAACGGTCTGTAAACGTTCATTAAAGACGAAGACCTACGGAACCTAATAAAAACGTTTTGTAAACGTTCATTAAAGACGAAGACCTACGGAACCTAATAAAAACCTTTTTTAAACGTTCTGTAAACGTTCATTAAAGACGAAGACCTACGGAACCTAATAAAAACGTTTTGTAAACGTTCTGTAAACGTTTTGTGTTTGCTGGGATGGTACTGTGGAATTTGTAATAATCATATTTATTGTATTTAAAAAATATCATTACTGTTATTCAAGTGTATAAGACCTAAAAATCACTCTGTTCCGACGGTTGTTCGACTATAAGATTGCGTCTATAGCTCCACTGACTGTATAGTACTATAAAGTTGTTATTTATTTAAAATGTTAAAGAAATCCCATTATACAAAGTTGTTTATTTCTGACCTCAGGTGTACATGCACTGCGAGGTACTGGTGTGTGACAACACTGACCCGGATTCCCGCTGCGAGCAGGGCTGCATCAGTCGTGCTAGGCGAGCAGCGTCGAGCGAGCTCACGGCAAGGCGAGGCTCGAGCTCGAGACCGCACACCATCTCGAACGGCCCGATCTCGCCGAGCCGAAGTCGTCGGGCAAGTGGTGGAGATCTTCGGCTCATTCAACCACGTCAGGTAATTTATGATAACCCCCGCTAGGGATGTTTTGATATTGTATCTTTCACGGTTTCATCATGCCAGGGTATGGGAGTTACCTATAGGGAGCGGGTAGGGAGCCCCCTCTCGATCGCACAATCTCATTCTCTCCCTTTGCGTGCCCAGTTCAGCTGATAGCTTATTATCCATAATCCTATAGTCAGAGTAGAGGGACCATTTAGATATATATATTCTTTAGTTTGGTACAACATCCTTCTTGGTTCAGACTGTCGTCATTTATGGTAACTAGCATTATTTGGATGTTTATGTGCATTTGACTGACGCACTATACGCTCTTCTCAATTTCTCCAGCGAAGGCCGAATGTCCAAACTGTTTTCATGAAATAATATTGTCAATAACCAATTATCCCATTCAGTAAAAGTAGTATCTCACTTTGACTATGTTGACGTCATTATGTGACTTAACTTATCTCCTCCCATATTCATCGTTTAGGGGAAGATAACACAGGCAAGATGATCGCCATGGGAGTGTCGGGGGTACTTCTGGCTGCAGGGGTCATGATTGCTTACGTCACTTCCGGGCGGGGTCACCGATCAAAGGCAAGGATGTATCGTCAACCGTCGGCAGTCGATCGCAAAAACCAAGATGGCGGCGGAGATGAGAAGGTCGAACTACTTGATACAACTAACGACCCAAATGTTATCTAGCATATCCATTTGGAAAATGATTTAAAAAGACAATCAATAACAATTAATGTTCGAGTTCAAGATGCTGGAAAAAAAGTCATGATCGATTATGGACAGTTCAGTTATTTCAAACGTGTTTTGTTACCATTTTATACATCAATCAATTAACATTCGATGATATTAAGCAAATAATTACCGTTGGTGAAGGTGATGGGACAACCTATCACTTCCGAGGCGATCTGGATGTAGCTATCTTTCCGAAGCGAAGCTGAGGAAAGATAGCGTATACATTCAGATCGCCGAGGAAGTGATAGTTTGCCATCGCCTGAAACAAATTTGCTTTATATTCCACATCATTTATTTTGATCACAAACGACATATAACTAACACAAAGGGCTAACAAGTTTGGAATATTGAGCAATTGATCGAGTATTTTATTTGAATTTCGTCAATCCTGCACATGAACAAGATTTATGACTAAAAGTCAAAGACGCTTATACCATTGTCTATTAAGCGTAGCCGCGCGCAAACGTTGCGCATCAGCGCGCTACCTTTCTGCGCACTAACGCGCGCACGCGTACTTGCGCGCGAACAATTGAATATCTACAGTGCAACGCATTTTTACCGACTATCTAGTGAGTGCAACGCACTTTCACCCAAGATATCTACACAGTGTAACGAACTTTTCTTCTTCCATCAAAAATGGGCGAAAATATATTTCATCACGTGATTAACATTTGACCAATCGTAGAGCAAGATTCTTAGTATGTGGAATATAAAGTAAGATAACTTTAATTTCATCAATCCCTCTCATTTCATTATTGAAATTTAAACTTTTGTTTGACATATTAAATGCCTTTCAGTATAACAGTTTGATGAAATAAATACAGCATTCTGTTCTACAATGAATATATATGTTTGAATAGTTTGTGTACTACATTACTTGATATAATTTTGATCAAATTTAAAGATATACAGATATTATTTGATATTATCTACCGTGTTGTGGTGTAGTATTGAGCAGTGTAGCGTTGTCAAAATAAAATAAAGTGTATACTTCCATATGAATCATGTGTGCCCATTTTCTTTATAATTAGTGAAATATCATTGTGTAAGTGTGCATCGATATAATAGTAGTACGAAAAGTTAAACAAAACCAGCATTTTCGCTCACTACTTGGTCATATGACATTCATTTATGGAATTTCACACATTATTCAGTGAACATGTCAGATCACAGAAATACACATTATCAGGGGTGTCGATCCTGGGGGGGCAGGGGGGCGGTCGCCCCCCCCCCCCCCAATGAAAATATTGGGGGGCGAACATATCATTTCGCCCCCCCCCCCCCCCCCCCCCCCCAATAATTCCGAAAATGAGGAAGAAAAAAATTGAGTGATATAATGCCAAAGAGGGGAAAGACACATTTATCAATAATTAATCTTCAAAATAGCCGTTATTTAGTTTGAAAAGGACTGTAAATCTGGGCCAATATACCGTGTCACCATGGTATTTACCGTATTTATCGTACACCGTGCCATGGTTTTACCATGGTATACCGTGGTACTATACATGGTAAATTTTTACAAGGGATATCTCATTAAACAAATAGCTGAGAGAACATAATGTAGTCTAAGAGAACATTGAGAAATGGATTTTCGTTGGTGCAGTGCATGCCGTTTGGTAGTGGTTGCAGTGGTGGTGGTGGTGGCGGGGTAGCGCATGCTTTGATGGTGGTGGTGGTGGTGGTGGTATAGATGTGGTGTGGCCCGGGGGGCACTCATGTATAATGTAAGACGGGTATGTGCCGCTTAAAGGGATAGTTGAGTTCTGGTAGAGAGAGTACAGTTTTAGTCAAACTGACTTTTAGTAACCAAAACCTGCACCATTACATTACAAACTAATAGTAATAACTCCACCATGCTCGAACGGAATACAAATTACCAACCACTAAGTAAAAAGCCTGTTATCATTCAAAGAGAGCTGTTTAAACTAATGAGGGCGCTTTCAAAAAACACATATGTTTAAACCATTTTAAATAAAAATGTGCATGTGATGTTTGTTGAAATAGTGATTAGATAGAGAGATAATCAACAACTATCTACAAACCTCTTTTGAAATTTTGGAAAAGAGGAAGCATTTTAAAACGAATTTTAACGGCTGGTTCAAAATTATTGAATACTTGTGGGGCCCCACATTTATTACAAATGGTTATGTTTATGGATATTTCAGCCGTTTCTGAACCGATTTTGATCAAATAAAGTTATTCAGCCATTAAAATGGTATGCTCTTTCAAATTTGACACTCTCAGTTTTTCATTATCTCACACAAAAATTATTTTGTGTAGCGCCCTCTCTACCAACTAACCCCGTTTTCACACCCGATCGCAGCTCTAAAGATACCCGCATTTTCAAAAATTGCCGCTCCATAGACCCCCGGAATGACTTGGCTAGGTAGTTGAGTAGCAAGTCCATTATTCTCCTTCTAGTTCGGCTCATAGACCCCCGGAATGACTTGGCTAGGTATTTGAGTAGCGCCAAGTCCATTATTCTTCTTCTATAGATCGCTCCTTGGACCACCATTTTAGCCTTTTTGAGGGTTTCCGTAGGTCTTTGGTAGCTCCAAGTCTATGTATTTTGTAGTTTTAGTCCCGGTTTTAGTCTGCTCCTTAGACCCCTTAACTACCGTTTCGGGTTTTTTGTAGCTCCAAAGACCCTATATTTTGTGCCCGGGGGGTACTCAGATTATAGTCGGACGGGGTGTGCGGCTGAGACCTCCAAACCCATACCCACATCTAAGGGTCCTTTTGCGAAAATGGACCCATGTCTAAGGATTTTTTTTCGCCTGCGGCGCATGTTTTGGGTGTATTTCCCGAAAATTTTGTGGTTTTAAGTTAGCGAGCGTAGCGAGCTTGAAAATTTTGCAATTTCACATCGGCAAATCCCAAAATCCCGTATATAAAAGGGGAAATATGAAAAAGGGACCCATGTCTAAGGATTTTTTGATGAAAAGGGGACCCATGTCTAAGGATCTTTCTGAAAAAGTCACCCTTCCCAGCGGCACATCCCCGTCTACCCAATATACGTAAGTACCCCCCCCCCCCCCCCCCCGGGATTTTGTGCTTGTAGTCAGCTCTTCAGACCCCCATTTCAGAGTTCCGTGCGGCACACCCCCGTCAAAAAATAATTCGAGTGGCGGTAGTGGGAGTGTATGGTGCTGGTGGATATTCGTGGTGGGCTGAACCTGTTTTTCTGAGTATTATCTAGCTTAAAACATATCTGCATATAATTTTAATGAAATTAAATATACGTTATGATGCACGTGGTTAATAATCTGAAGAAAAAAACAATACAACAATGCATTTTTAATGAACAGAACTAACCCCCCCAACATCCGTATTTTCGATGATTGTTCTCGTCCCTGGTGAGTGGTGATGTCACCAGATATGATTGTTCTGAAATGAAAATGTTTCACGTATTCCAGAAAATTATGCCCCATTTTAAACGCAAAAATGGGTACAAATTGGAATAACAATATACCTCTAATATGTGCATTTCAAGAACACATTTACAACCAACGCCTTTTTAAACACTCACACAAACAACCCTATTTTCACATAGAACCCTATTTTTCACATTCGCGAACATAGTTATGAAATTAAATAGTACCCTTTTTTCTAATTTCCACGAACATCATTATGAAATATATCATAATAACCCCCCCCCCCCCCCCCCCTCCCTTCGCAAAAACACGCCATGCGAAAATCGTGATTTTTTATATTTTTTATTTGTGAACAATTAATGCGTACACACGGCCAAATGAATGTGAAGTGACACTCGAATGGGATTCCATCTAAGATAATAAGACTAATAAAGATAATAATGTGTATCTATCATTTGTGTTTTGTTATTATTTTTTTCAAATATGTAATACATCATCGAGTCAATTTAAAAGAGTTATTTTAACTTATTTTTGACTAGCCTAGACCCTAAAACAATGACCATCAAACACCCGGGTAAACTTTTCCCGAATATATATATGTACACTTTTTCAATTTATCACTAACGCCATCATGCGTACGCATTTAGAAAGGCTTCACCGCATTAACCCATATAACAAACAACAATCGTTTTATCGTGTGGTTCGGATCCTGAATGGGGAACGATACCAACATTTCACGGTACCTAGGCCTAGGGTGCACACACAGGTTACCAATACCAAAACACCAATGCACGATGTACTACGTACGCGTTATACAGGTGCAATCGTCGTAAAAGCTGATCATATAGAGTGAATATCTTGGAAAGACAGGCTAAATATCCTCGTTTTGGTGAGTTCGCTATGACTTTTGCATTTTATACTGATAAGACGTAATGTAGCTTGATATGCATTGCCTTGTTGTGTGACATAATAAGGAGATTTGTGATATATTAATTTGATTTTGGGAAATGTGGTGTTGTGTGTAGCGGCAGCCGTGTAGCGTCGCAGCAGCTACGGCTCGCTGCGCTGCCCGGCCAAGCACAAGCAATCATGTAAGCGGCTAAGCTCGCGGAGGTGCACATCGACATGCAGTATGCTCCATATACAATTACAGTTCAAAATAGTGCTGTATCCGATCATCGGATCGGCATGCCGATCACGATCCGATCATACATGATCGGACCGTTTTTGCCGATTTCCGATCATGCAGAAAAAATCGAAGATCGGATCGGCAAAAAAAAAAAAAAAAAAAAAAAAAAAATCCGTTTTTTTTTTCTTTGGAAAATGATCCCAAAAAACATATTTTGGGAATATAAATGAATACCAAAGCAACATATATCCATATTATAAGCCCAAGGTAATCTTGTATGGGTATGCTTTCATTAAAAATGATTACCTCTCCTTTTACAAAATTATTCGCGCCGATTTTGAGCTTAGTCCCATGTGTTTCTGAAAGGTTACGCCAAATTAATCACATGGGACAAGCTCAAAATCGGCGTGAGTAATTTTGTAAAAGAAGAGGTAATCAGTTTGAAATGAAAGCATACCCGTACAAGATTACCTTGGGCTTATTAATATGGATATATGTTGCTTTGGTATTCATTTATATCCCAAATTGTGTTTTTGGGGATCATTTCCAAAGAAAAAAAAAAAACGATTTTTTTTTTTTTTTTTTTTTTTTTTTTTTAAATTTTTTTTATAGCCGATCATCCGATCCCGATCATCGATCCGATTTCGAAGATCGATAAAATTTTGCTGATCCGATCAAACGATCCGATCATCAAGGTCAGTTACAGCACTAACTCAAAAGCTGTAGCTACACATATAGCCCATAAGCTGCTAAATAATATTTTGTCTACATTACATGTTGATTAATTACATGCCAACTTAACATGACAAGTTACTTTAATGTCTTAAAGGCATATATGCGTGGGTTATAAAGGGTAGTCAGCAAATTCCAACTCGACACCACCGTAATCTCTCGAGGTAAACTCAAGATATATTGTTGGATCGATCGAAAGAGAGGTGCTTCGAATATCTGAACAAAGGCCTTCTTATGAAATTGCATGCAGCAAACAAATTTCTCACGCTGTCACCTAGCCATCAAACGGCGGCACTTTGAAGTAGGTTGCGGTTAAGCGTGTTACGTGATATTTTTGCTCGTAAACATCTCTGATGGGTCTCCATTCGACTAGTACAAACATTCCGAACGCGACTATTTTTAATGTATTTTTGACTCGGGTATTCGGAAGCGGGACAGTTTGCGATCGCTACTTATAACTGAGCCAATGGGGATTACGTACCGTGCGTAAAAGGGCGCAAGATGGATCCACGCGTCTAATAACCCACGCATATATGCCTTTAATTAATAATTAATGATGTGATGTTATTGACAATGTGTATGTTGTAGTCTGCTGGCATTGCATTTGCCTGCTGCATCACCTTGCCTATCTGAGACTGAGAATATGGCAAATCACTGTTCATAGATAGAGCAAATATAGGTAAATTTGGGCGAATGGTTTAGCTAAGGTCCCTGTCTGTCACATCTACAAAGTATATGGTCCACTCAGGTGACCATTTACACGCAATATATGGTAATACACGGGAGATTACCATACTGCCTATTCATACACTGTACCGTTCATCAGTTGAACGTCGTGCGTTAGGATACATCGGTAATGAAAACAGACGGGAAATAATCCTTTTTTTCTACATTTTGCAATCTCAAAACAACAAAGTCGGTAATTATTATCAAAGTATATGACTTGGGGATCACATAAACGAAAGTTTTTTTTGCATTTGCTGGTAAATTTAGTGAGAAATCGGCCGACAAAAATTGTTTATGTTTCGGATAGTGCAGCAGGCGGAAGAGGTTGATCTCCACACAATGCTACTGTAATGTACCTAAGTGTGCTGTCTGTGAGCCATACCTGTACTGTCATGTGTAAAATACTTTGTATGTTACACATGACCCCACACACTTCGTGGGGCCTTTGTTCTATACCGCTAGCGTCCGGTCGTAACATTAACAACTCATTGTCAACTGGGTCAAAGTGAATTTGCTCACACCCCTAGAACAATCAATTGCCCCGCCGAGCGAAAAAATAACGCACTACGTCAATGTGATTCTGTATGCTAAGCACAAACGGTATAAGTGGTGGTGCTGGTGCTGTGAGCCCACTTTGTGTACAAAGTCTACGGGAGTGGCTTAGGTCCGTAACAAAAAATAATCAGTGAATGCAGACATTTCTATTTGGCTGTGTCTTTTACATTCAAAATTGGGGAAAGGTGGACCCAAGTATACCAATTTGCTTGCAATCATGTAAAAAATTATTTAAAACGTGTGTTTTAGGCTTATGCAGGTGTCATTTGTATGACGCACCTCTGGACCCCCGGGAAAGGTGCGTCATTGTACCGATTTGCGTCGCCCTTTTATGAACCATGACGCACCCTCCATCAGAAAGTGATGATATTTATTAATATTTTAAATTTAACCCATCCCCCCCCCCCCCCAAGATAAATAAAAAAGCTTATAATACCAGAGATGAATTATGCTCTTTAATAAATGAGACTAGTGAAAATGGCGCAACAAAACCAAGATTGGTCTACTCTAATATTTATTTATTATAAAATAATATATACTCCGCAAAAAAAGAAACTGAACACTTTGTATCAACCAATATTTCATATTCATTTACGATAAAATATGATATTGTATATCAAATTGAAGATAAAATAGCCCTCTTCAATATTGGCTTACAATCCAGATCAAATCATTCTTGCATGACTTGTCACGGTCAACTAACCCACAGCAAGGTCTGTTTTCAAAAATAGCAAAATGGAACATCCACTCAACCATGTAAATATTGATAAGCATAATCTAAAACGCTATATTCATGACATGGGCATAATTGTTCAATACAAATGTGACCTTTTTAAAATCTTCAACTCAATAAAAAGTTTAAATGAAGACAAATTGTGAACGTTAAAGAGTCTGTTCATTGATTATAAATTGAGTCGAATTTGGTATGATTTTGAAGGTAATCTTGTACTTTACAAGCCTCGAGAAATTCAGATTTTTTGAATTTTTAAAAATATTTTTAAATCGAAATTGAAAATGAGAAAAAATCACCCTCCAAACCAGGCCCAAATTCACTCCGATCTCGCCGCTTAGATCGATGACGTTGGCAAGGGGCGCATGCGCAATCGCCGCGGTATGATAGATCAGTTTGCGTGCAGTATTCGTTACAACAACCACCGCTTGCTCGTTTTGCAACATCGGAAATGAAGAAACAAAAATCTAGAAAATTGCCCAATGTTAGTGTAAAAGTACATATTTTTACCGTATGAGTGGTTATTTTCCAAAATTAAAAATTTGTTTGACAAATTGAGAGACGCAAATTGAACGTGCCTCGAAAAAAAAAAATGCCCGTCAGTTGAATGATACGGAACACGCACTAGAGTTTCAGCGGCCCAGCCCCGCGAGACAGGCTGTGCTCTAGCTACCTAGCTGAGCTGCTGCGCCAACTGCCATGCCATGACTGCCTTGTAAGTAATTGCACTTTTAAAAAGCTCCGAAAAGGAACGAAAATGCAAGATTATTACGATCACACCTATTCTAGACTATCTCTTATTTTACTTACATGTTTGTAGGGCTTTTAAAACAAATACGAGAACAATTACCTGCAAAAACAGCAAAAAAATTGCGCTGATAATATTGCACCGTTACTCACTAACGCGAGCTGAATTGAAGCGAGCTACATACACTGCACTAGCCGCTATATATTGCATGCATATTTTCCACCGTATCGCGCACGGTCGAGGCTCTGCACGTATTATGCATGCCGCCAGCGAGTATGATTCAACTCGCAGACTAGGTGATTCATTTACCTATTTTTACTTTATCAGACACATTAATGAATAAAAGAATAACTTTACAACGAATATAAATTGTTATTTTATTAGTTCAAAAAGTTTAAACCACCATAATTGTATAGAAAATAGTTTAAACAACCACGGAATCCTCGGTATAAAGGGGTATAATTCCTGTATATTACGTGGTAGATACCGAAGCTTCCTATTGGATAACCCCTATGGTGACGTCACTACAACACACACAGCTACTGACTCCGCTCGTCGCTGGATTGGGGGTTTTGAGGCAGTGTTTAATATGATCATTTTTTTTCAATTTTTGGATGTGCTAGTAGTTGGAAAGTAATATTTTCATATTCTGTATGATATCAACTTTCTGTAAAGATATAATTTGGCTAATATTGGTTTTTCTTTGAATAAAATCTTTAAGGTTTTATTTTCATCCAAAAGTTTTAAAAATGGGGAATTCCATGGTATTGGTAAAGGTTTATTAGTCGAAACCACAGTTTGTGCCCTTATTTCAGCATGAAAAATTGTATAAATTCTTCTCAAGAATGCTACCGTAGTCCAAAGATCTTCAAAACCTGATGTCACCATTGGTCAAACAGTTGGGCACTCTTTAACATGACATTTCTCTAGATAACTATGGTTAAAATTGCAGAGAACACACAGAAACAGACAAGCTTCATGCCTCTAATACAGACCAGTATGATGATGCTCTCATAACCTGGCTCTGGTTTATTGACAGATTTGTAGTTTCAGAGTTGTTCATAACAATAAAGTAAAATAATGTAAGTATCATAATTTACTTGCTCCGCACATCTTGTTTTAAGCGAAACGCTCACTATCAATTTGTATCATCCTGATAATTTCAGTTGAATGGTGTGGTCCTCCATTGTTTTTGCTATTTTTGAAAACAGACCTTGCTATTGTTAATTGACCATGGCAGTTCATGCATGAACGATTACACCTTTAATTTATACCCTGCATGCAGAGAACTAAATTCCCTTTAATTTGATGTATGATAATCTACACTTTATCGTACATAAATATGAAATTTTAAAACTTTTACAAGTGTCCAGTTTCTTTTTTTGCGGAGTATATAACAAGTCAGAGACGCTGTACTATCACACTATCAAAGTGGTTAGAATAATGTATCAGATTTGTATCCTAAGTAAAGTAAGTCACCAAGGTTCTAAATCAATTTATTTTCAACAGACCTGGTGGTCGGTTTTTATTAATAGTCATTGTTAAAGGGACTTAGTAACATTGTCCAAATCCTCAAAATAAAATTGTAATTCTAGCGGTTCCTTTATACCTTGTTGTATTCATATTAACAATAAAATCATGGGACAGCTTTCGGTTTTTCAAATTTCCCTTTCATTACAAAGATATGTATGATTGAAGTATTTAGATTAAGAAAATCTCCGGGCGAGATTTTCATCCCTGTACAAAGTGAATGCAGTGAGTTGGTGAATATCACCCAATATCACTTTGCATTTTCGCTCATTACTTGGCCATACATTGTCCATTTGACCTGAAATTTTCACACAATACCCTGAGGACATATGAGATAACAACAGTATACATTGCATCAACCATTCATCAGTTTTTGCACATCTCAACAAAGTTACTAGATCCCTTTAAAATAATCTTGACCTCAGGCCCAGGAAGGCTTGTGGTCAATGAAATTTGGTTCAACTTGAAATGAGGTTCAATTCTGTGCTGGCTTTGTCCTGCAAATATGCCCCAACTAATGCTGAAATTATAATGCACACTGGTCAAAAAATGCACAAGGACTTTGGGTGATTAATCCTGTAAGTTTTATGCAGCGCTCAAAATTAGCATAGGCCCGCTGGCCCGGGGTCAATCAAAATTTAGCTCTGAGCCATCAAATTTCATTGATCCTAAATTTTACTGGCCCGTTCGGGCAACCAAATTTAACAGAAATACATTACGTTTTTCTTTGTTTGGGGCCACCAGATTTAGGTTTCAAGCTGCTCAAAGTTGAACAATCTTGTTTTTACTTGCCTGACTGGGCCACAAGGCAAAAAGGTTAATTTCTAGCATTGGATAAGCCACTTATTGCCAACAAAATGTGTGAATAGTAAGAAGTATAATTTAAGTCTCAAGCCATCTGTCGGTCAAAGATTAATCACCACGATTTATTGTTATTTTGTATGAATACATAAAACTGTATTGAGATCAAGAACCTGAGAGGGCTGAAAACGCATAAAACGCATTAGGTCAAAGAACGCTTCTCTACCAAATTTCACAAGCAGTGTACTGAGCATAGCCCCCGAAATACCAAAAATGCCAAATGCCCTCTAAAACTGCATCTTAGGGCTCAATGCAAAACAAATTGGAGAGTAATATTTTCTTGCAGTTGCAGGCAAGCTGCAAAACTTTAGCCCCCAAAAATATACATTGTTTTTTTTTTCCCCTGTAGAAGTAAGGTAGAACGTGTGATTTTCTAGAAGTACATTCTGGTGGGCGGAGGATGTGTGAACACAGTCACTTAAGTCACTTGACCTTGAAGTAAAATTGCAATTTCACCCGAGAATCCAAAAGCCCTTTGTCGCAGCAATTCAGGTTCCACCTCTTCTCACCTTCAATTTTCATGCCATGTTACCTTCCCTCAACTGGTGCTCTGCAGTGCCAGTGCAATGCAAGGCACTGTACACATAAGTTTGAGAACCTCAAGTCAGAAACAGCTGTACATACGTTTTTCAGCATTTAGTTTAGACATTCATACTTTCAGCGTTCAGAAATTAAAGGGTTGATATGAAACTGCTTTTGTCTACAGGTACATGACAAAAATTGTTTCCATAGATTTACTTTTTTATGTGTGGGCCCGTGTGCCATTTTGTGTTAAAAGCTAAAAGTTAAATATGGAAGCACTGAGGTTAGTATACAACTTATTATAGGGCTTCCAGATTTAAGAAAATGTTCCGTGCTCAGTCAGTATGAACTCATTTGGTGCTTTAAAATAAAGATGTTACTCTTTAGAAAATGTGTGTCTGCAGAGCTGGAGAGTTCCTTCACAATCCTCCCAGACTTTGAAAAATGGTTCTGACACGGTATGAGATGGTTTATCATTTTTTATGCATAAATAGTAACCCTTTTACCTCAGAAAAAGGTAAGATATAATAGTTTAAATATATTTACCAATGCTCGAAATTAGAAATTGGTTACCAAACGTCATTGATTCTAAATTCCACTGGCCCAGGTATCGAGCCATGAGAATTGTAAAAATCTAGCTTTTACTTGCCTGACTGGGCCACATGGCAACAAAAATAATTTCTAGCATTTGTTTTTAACGCATACTTTTAGCAGAGAGGTGGGAAGACAGGTTTCTGCCACATTATGAAATATGAACTGACTGGCAGACCTTTTAGTAAATATAGTTACTCTCAGTCTCGGGTTAATTTGTCATCATTGCCAATTTCTTTTTCGTAACTTATTGCCTATAGGAACTTGTTGTAAGGTGTACAAACTCCATGGGGAAGGCAATTTACTTAGTAGGGAACTAGTTAAACCAGTATTGCATCAACCTCTGAACATCACACTGGGTTTTGTCCTGTTTGTGGGGTCTATGTTCGCTTGGTCTACATCTGTTTGGTCTAGGTCTCTTTTGGTCTACATTGTAAACTTTATGATGTCAGAAAAGGTCCATTTCCCTATTTCCAAAGTTGACCCCAAACCCAACCCTTACCCAATTGAATTCCATCCTAAAAACTCTGAACCCGACTCTAACCCAATAATACCATTCCATAATCCTATTTTAAGTCCCTAATCCTAATCCTAACCTCCTTTAACTACATGGCTTACATGTTACTGTGATGTTACAAAATAAAATAGTTGTAGACCAACAGGACTAGTAGATAAAATGTGTGTAGACCAAGTTTGATCCTGTATGTGGAGTGGACTGTGCACTTTTTTCGCCGTGGTATGTGGTTCCGTGAGTTTGCGCTAGTTATTGTGCGGCCAGCTCAGTGTACTTCGTCCTGCTGTTACCCCATGCTGTCCCATAATACACTGCAAATTATATTTGATTGAGCGGCCTTGCTCCCTTAGATCTTAAAGGGCTCTTGAAGTTCACTGTGCCCGTACATTGAATTCTACATTATGTACCAATACATGTACATTGAATTCCATGTGCCACATACATGTACTTGTGCACGCGTACATGTATGTATGGTTGGTGATGACTGATGAGTTTACCCCGCTTGTAATTTAAGGTTTTCAAACACAAAACAGGTTTTGAAACATATTTGAAATAGAAATGAAATATTCAAAATATTTTGTATTTTCTCCTTCAAGATTTTACCCTACCGTCTACAAGATCATCCAAAAATTGAAGAAAACTAGTTGTCTAAACCGATATGAAATAGACATTTGTCCCAAATCACCAGAACGTCCAGTTGGGCATGTCCAACATGATTTACAATATGCTTTTAATTAAATGATGTGGATGATTATTACACTTATATATTTGATTACCTTTCATTACTTTGAATTTGTTTGGGGCTAATGTTTTATGTGACACAGGTTAACCATTTTATTTTCTTGTTTTTTTCTGCTCTTTGTTTTTGTTTTATACAGGCGTATTAACTACAGGATATACCGGTATGAAAAACACAGGAACTGGCTAAGTGACTACAGAGTATCAATATCACAAAGAGGAATACCGCTGTTTTGAAGAAAAATCTAACAATTGCTGGTATTATTAACTATACTACTTGGCTACCTGACTGGGCTGAATGATGGAAATTTGGTTATAAATTTTGACATTTCGGTGGATATTTTAAGGATAAATTTTCCTTATTCTAATTCGGAGTGAAAATTTGTCATAAATTACATTTTTAATGTAAAATATGTCAAAATGTGGGTTTGATTGACAAAGGGACAATTAAGTTTATAACCACCAGTAAAACTTTATTTTAAGATTGGATCATTGGATGGTAGTATTATAATCAGGGCTCTAGGCCCCCACACTACCACAGCCTCACACTCTCTTGGCCTTATTTAAAACAGGAGCCTACCTCCGTGGCACTGGGCATACTGTTCTGTGATATCTTGCAGACATCAGGAGAAGAGGAAATAATTATTACATTAAATAAGCTAAGAAAGTTGATAACCGGGCAATGGACAGGAAATAAGAAATAGAATAGCAACAACAAGGACGACGGGAGACTGGGGAGAGATCGCCTATCGAGAGAGCGATCGCATTGGATCAGGAGCCAGGCCGCTGCTGGCTGCTGACTTTTAGCCGGACCAATCCGGGGGAAACCTTCGGAGACTTGTCAGAACTGATCAGGGCAGAATGGACTGGATAATATACTTGGTGCTGTGTTGCGGCATACTATGCCACCATGGTGAGTGGCTTGATAATTACCATCTGTGCTTTGTAAGAAATAGGTCTGTAAAATTGTTTGTCCGTGCAGTAGTCTCCACTTAAAGGGACTTACATGTACATGTAGTAACATTCTCCAAATCCTCAAAATCCAATTGGAATTCTAGCGGTTCCCTCATATCTTCTTGTATTCGTATTAACAATAAAAGCATGGGACAGGTTTCGGTTTTTCAAATTTCCCTTTCATTAAAAAGATATTAACGATTGAGGTGTTCGGATGTTAAATTATCCACTGGACCGTCAAAACCGTGTACAAAGTGAGTGCAATGAGTTAGTGAATATCACTTTGCATTTTTGCTCATAACTCTGCCATATAACGTCCATTTAACTTCAAATGTTCACAGTGGACATATCAGATAACAACAATATTACATTGTATAAACCACACTTCTTTTTTTTGCTTAAATGTCAACAAAGTTACTAGATCCCTTTAATAATTGGATATCTAGGTATAGTTTTGCCCCCTTGACAGGTGTATACAGGTCTGAGTTTCAGTGAAGTAAATTTTCTTATGGCCCCAGATTTATTACGATTGGATATATTTATTGATATTTCAGCCGTTTCTGAACCGATTTTGATCAAATAAAGTTTATTCTGCCATTAAAATTGTATGCTCTTTCAAATTATGCACTCAGTTTGTCATTATCTCACAAAAATATTTGTGCAGCACCCTATATACCAAAACTGAACTACCCCTTTAATGTTACCCCATTAATGAGTAAGTGGAGACCAACTGTATTTCATACAAGTTTTACAACTTCTTGTTGAATAGGGGCATGCTCTTTATTTATTTATAACCTTGAGTGGTTTTGTTGTTGAACTTGTAGTATCAGACTATAAATATCTTGTCATAATTGATCAGCCTATTAAGGAACTGGATGATATACACCACGCTCCTGCACCAAACCCTGCATACTGTGCAACCGTGGTGAGTCTGGAGTATGGAAAATTGGCTTGGTAATTAAAGGGATCTAGTAACATTGTCAAAATCCGCAAAACCTAATTAGAACTCTAGAGGTTCTCTCATACCGTGTTGTATTTGTTTTACCATGAGAAGCAAGTAACATGGTTTTTTTTTCTAATTTCCCTTTTGTTAAAAATATATTTACGATTGAAGTGTTCAGATTTGTAACTATCCACTGGATAGTCATACATGTAACTGTGTACAAAGTCAGTGCAATAAGTTAGGGAATATCACTTTGCACTTTTGCTCATTACTCAGCCATTTATTAACATCCATTTAATGTGAAATTTTCACACAATACTCAGTGAACATATCAAATCACAAAACTACACATTTTACCAAGCATTCATCACTTTTTGCACATGTTGCCAACAAAGTTAATAAATCCCTTTAACACAGCTTTGTCCTTTATGAACAAGCTTGTAATTTCAAACAGTAGTCTGTTCTTGTAGAGGGAGGATCCCTGAGTAAATACCCTTTACATGAATTCATGCCCACATTATCTAGCTCATGTGTGATAATTACAGAATTTTGAGATTTGTTTGCACTTTAAGTTTAACTCTGATTTGTTTAGGAGTTTTTCTTGTTTCAGGAAACATATACACATCAATTGTATTTCATTGAATTACATAAATTGGAATGTGGAATTAACAGCTGTTGAACAAACGTGTCATCAAAATAATAAGAGTAAAATCACAGCTTGACAATAGAGAAGGTGTAAGGAGATTTTCACCAACACCACAAATATATACTTGTGAATGATGATATAATTCACACAGTATTTCTAATTAGTGTTTGCAAGTGTTGGGATATCCTTTGAAACAATTGGCCCAAGGTTGCTGGGATGATGCACAGACTGTAGTAGCAATGGTAGCACAGTATTCAATATAAATTGATTTTGTGGTTTTGCCATTTGTTTTCCTTGAGCAGCTTCCTTTAAAGGGACTTAGTAACATTGTCCAAATTCTCAAAATAAAATTGTAATTCTAGCGGTTCCTTTATACCTTGTTGTATTCGTATTAACAATAAAATCATGGGACAGCTTTCGGTTTTTCAAATTTCCCTTTCATTACAAAGATATGTATGATTGAAGTATTTAGATAAGAAAATCTCCGGGCGAGATTTTCATCCCTGTACAAAGTGAATGCAGTGAGTTGGTGAATATCACCCAATATCACTTTGCATTTTCGCTCATTACTTGGCCATACATTGTCCATTTGACCTGAAATTTTCACACAATACCCTGAGGACATATGAGATAACAACAGTATACATTGCATCAACCATTCATCAGTTTTTGCACATCTCAACAAAGTTACTAGATCCCTTTAATTCAGGATAATGAGCATGGCGCAACAATTGTTTTTTCTCATGTGCTTCATAACACAATTCAGTTAAATTCATTTATTTACTCATTAAACAAAAATACAAACAAATTTACAAAGTAAAAGAATATAAATAAACAAAGCATACGCATGAGATACAGCTTCTTATGTATCTCCCTTGGAACATTTTTTTGTATTGAAGAATATACAGTTGAGTTATTAAACAATAAGAATGAAATGAAATAGGAAAATGAGTAGGGACCATTCACTAAGTAAAGATAAAATATATTGGTGGGTATTGAATGGCGAATAGATCTTTAATTTGTAAATAAGGGGACAAAATTATCAGAATTGTTTGTTTAAAAAACACACACTTTACTTTCACAATGATCAGAAGATATGAAAGTTACATCCGCTGGGCCTCTATGATAATCCTTATTGCCTTGAAAATCTTGAAGAAAGTGGAATCAGTATCTCTCAGTTTCCATAAAAATTATGTTTTTTGGCAGACTTTCTAAGTTCTAACACATTCTAGGTATTTAGCATTTTATTTTGTTATTGTGTTTGCCAAATGATTGGAGGGAAAAATGCACCCTTTCGCAACCCTTACGTACCTACACATACGTGTACACCACTGGGCCACTATCCTAATGATAATCCTTCACCTTGAAAAGCTGGAAAAATGTGGAAAATCTTGAAATCTGATATCTCTAAAGTATCAAATGTACCGTTGCTTTGGCAGTGTTGTAGTTTGGGCACTTTGGGATTTACTGGTTGGGGCACATTATTTATGTAATATTTCCCGTTTTGTTACTTTTATTTTGTTTTGTTTCTTTTATTATTATTAGTCAAATTGTTGTGGGATATGTGCACCTCCTCCCCGTCTCCCCTTCCCCCTGCCGTACCTACACGTACACCACTTGTTTCAGTTTATAATCATGTTCTAGATTTCCTATTGTTTCTTTTGTTTCTTTTGTTTCTTTTGTTTCTTTTATTATTATTAGTCAAATTGTTGTGGGATATGTGCACCCCCTCTCCGTCTCCCCTTCCCCATGCCACCTACATGTACACGTACACCACTTGTTTCGGTTTATAATCATGTTCTAGATTGGGAAGTTAGAATTCACGGACATGAGAAAACATAGTAAACATTCTCAATACTGGAACATATAAGGCACACTCGAGGTCAAGGCTGGAAAGCCTTAGGCAATTTTGCATTCTTAGAAATTATTGGGAAGACATTTGGATTTGGAGAAGTTGGCAAGTGCATGATATGTTTTTTATCGTCAATCTGTCATTAACTTTTGTTCTATCTTACATGGCATAATAATATGTCCTTTAAAGATCATCAAGCGTCGGGGAAGCTACACCGTGTGTCGCCATTGTGAACTAGGCTAGTTTGTGCACATTGCCTTATGCATAACACTGATTCATGGTGCAGTGCGCAAGGTGTTAGAAAGATTGCTCTGCCTCTGTGTGTCTGATTTTTAAACAAAACCCAGCTGCCTAAGTTATTGTTTAAAATGAGCAATCAGGATCACATTTCTTTTACTTGCAAGCTTTACAGTTTTTAGTTACCATGTATCTAGATATATTTAGTTGTGACATTTGAATGTTTAATCCCCAAGGGCAGATGCATTTCTGTGATATATTTTTGGCAGTTCCTTGCTATTCACTGCTCGAAATCCTTTTATTTTATAGTCCATCTCGTTTCCCATGGTCTGTATGTATTTTGCATCATAATCTGTTTAGTTTGCTGTTTTTATTTTCATTTAAATTCTCTAAGAAGATTTTCACAATCCCCGAGTGACGTATCATGGGTGTTTTGTTTCAGTGAAATTGTTTAAAAGTTCCACTATTGGCCTCTCAAAATCTTTGTTGATTTGTTAACGTCTTGCTTGAAAAACTGTTGGTTTTCCCATGTGCCGTATGAAAACTCACGTCTCCCCTCCCCTCTAATTAAATTTCCTGTTCACATTTCCCCGAAGCAATGCGAATCGTCTGCTTTAATTTATTGGCCGGGATTCATGGGGAACGATGTCTGGAACGGGATTACCCAAAAGAATTCACCACGTTTTTTGTTAAATTCTGAATTTATGCCATGTTAGAAAATTAATAACCCCATAGAACTTGGTTAAGATAGAACTGATTTTTAACTAATGTTTAAGTACTAACAGGGTGATAAGTTTGTTTTCTGCAGCTCTAGCCCTTTCGTGCTATTAGGGTGGAAAACATCACTAGCCAATAATACTTGAATTTATCGTGAAAAAGTTTGCAGATTTTGGTTAAATAGTACCTCATTTTGGCTTGTAAGCCTTGCAACTATTTGTCCTTGTTTTCCCTGCCAAAAACCCAAAACTAATGGGGCTTGAGGTAAAATGCTGGGGCTTAATACCAAATTAAATTGTCTTAATCTTTGCCCTAAAGTTGAGTTCTGCAAATTTGTCCTCTGGTTTTCCCCACTTCTTTTAAACCGTGTGATTCTTATCTATTTCACATACATGATAAACAAAGTGACCCCCAAGGAATTCAGGAGTTGTCTGATTTTGTAATTTTTGCAATTATCTTCCTGTAATTGTTTTCAGAGGAACTTTATGTTGGTTTCAATTTTCAATTTACAGATTGAATTAGTGATGAAGTAGTGTGTGTTCTGTCACGTGGCATTCCCCCAAAATTTGAACTTTCAAAACTTGTCCCATATTCAGCCATGTTTTGTATGAATTTTTCAACTTTGGTTGTAAGTAAGTTACATAGTGCTAACTTAACTTTTTGTATGATCTACAATTGAGTTTTCTTATAATATAGTTATTTTTCATGTATAAATGCTAGAAATACTGAAAGTCAATTTCAAAGTGGATAACCTGTTATTTCATTCTCTTCCATTCAAACAGTTTTGCAAGCAACAAACCAACAGACATGCGACATCCAAATGTCCTACACTTCCCCGTTTGTGGAAGCATTCTACTCGGATGCGTCTGTTATATCCGGTTGCACCGCCCAGACAGACGGGGCAGCTAGGGAGATCCACGTGATTAGCGTACGATCCCCGGCCGACGAACTCCGCCACACGGATCACGTGATTACGCTCAACATCGGGCCGCGGTCAGCGTACGGGACGCGCATGCGAGCCACGCTGATCGTGCTGAACTCCCTGGCTCCCATAAGGTGGAAGCTAGTCACGGAAAACCTGGGGCCGCTGCCGTTCCAGTTTGTGGTAAGTCAGCAACATCAGTGGTTTAACTTGTAACCTGCTAAGTTATTGCAGTTCAATGGATGTGCATGCATACTGTGTATTTGTATGGGTGGCAGTTGTCACGTCATAGAGCCTAAGAGGGCACATTTATGTTTTGTTTAGTTTGTTTGCTGCCTCAGCTGCCTATCTTTCTTTTTTTCTTTGTCAGCTGGTACTTGTTCAAAGTTTTTGTCCCCCTCCCCCCCCCCCCCCCCGACCCAAGGCCTTGCCCCCTGCTCCTCCCAGGCCCCCCCCCCCCCCCCACTAAGTGTGCATTTGAATACCTGGTGCAGTAGTGCTACCAGTGACCATCAGCACCAAGCATATTATTGTAATGGAATGCACATGGAGGTTTACTGTTGAGCATAAAATACACTCCCTTTATATTGAAGTTGATTGTCTTGTATTTTTTATCAGCACTAAGGGATTAATCTAACTACATTTCAAATGGAGATTTACCATTGGAGCCGGAAACACAGTTTTTGTAAATTGTCTCAAGTGTGTTTTTAGCAGTGTAGTTAGACAGAACGATTATATTGCTCGCTAGGTGTTCAACTTTTTTCATTCTTCTCCTTGTTAAGTACACAAGTTAGATGAATGTGGCAAAGTGGCAAAATTCAAAGTGTACCAGAGAATAATCAGTACTATAAACCATTCTTTTGTGGCATTTTTTTAAAGCCAAAGTAGGATATGGTACAATGTAATACAAATATTCTCAAGAAAATGGCTACTAATCTTTTAAAAATTAGATGAGTTGAAGCTCAAAGTCTTCATGGATTCACAAGTACTCCGTGCTTAAAAGCTTGAGATGTAGGGTGCTTTTGCAGCAGTCCTAGCAGAGGATTTAAACATAATCATCAGGACTGTCACTGCTGATGCAGGTGGATTTTGAATTTGAAGGGTGTGGGTAGAACATGAAGCATGTTGAGAGACGAAAGATGTTCGTGAGGAAAAGGGTGTGGTAGAAGAGAGGCAGGGAGAGATTAAATGTTGAGAGAGAAATATTTTACAGAGAGAAAAACGTGTCGAGGAAGAAAGAGGATGATAGAGATAATTAAGCAAGAGGAGAGAGAGGTTTAAAGCTATTGTTGTGTTCTTGCAGATGAGAGTCAATATGGGGACTAAATTTTTTAATCCTAGCAGGATCTTCAGAGGCAAAAAAAAAAAAAAATGATAATAATTCATTCAGAAATGGTATTAAAATTATTGCATGCCACATTTACAACTCGTTCTGAGAATAAGCAATATTGAGGGTTCTTTTTTTTTACCAACTATAATATTATTATCGGAAATAATATCGCTAGTGATATTCGTTTGTCTCGCAATGTATGGTCAATGAATTGTGATTACTCTGTGATTAATGTTGTTTCTTTTGTGAACGATGTTGTTGTTTGGTAAATACGTTTCATTTCATTTCATTTCAATACACACAATTACCTTTAAAATGTCATTATAATGATTAATCATGACTGAAGGTGTTGAATGTATTGAACGTGTAGCTTGATAGCACCTCCAGGGGGAGATTATCATTATGTGCAAGCAATCAGGAGAGGAAGATGAAGTGTGGATCTCTGTCGTTATAATGACTCATTATGCATTCATATTGTAGCCAGTGTGAAGGGTAATGATGTGATGAATGTGCGTGCTTTGCATCACAAATTATAATGTACTGTGGAATATGTTGACAACATTGAGCCATTGGCTGCACGTTGCGCTATGATGAACGGTGTACTGTCTGTGCATGAATACAATGAAAATGTCTGTGCATGTTTTCTTGTAAAACTTGAACATTCTGTTACTGGGTTTTTCCCCCATCCATTTTCAAACTATGGTCATTCAATTTTATGAATTGATATTTGGTAACTTCGATTTCATCTCAAAATGTCATCAACTTTTCTTTTTCATGTTGAATTTTGTCACTCCGCATTCATTTCCAACTTGGACTCGGAGAGAAATTAATTGCGCATTGATAAAAGTAATTCTTATATTGTTGATGTTACTGCAGAGGTTGGGCAAAATAAAACTTGTCTTTGATGAACCCGTATATGTCCATTGACAAATTTGATTTGAAGAAAATTAATTTATGTGCAATTAAGAAAATGATTGTAAAAAGACAAAATTTAACATAAAAGTTGGGATGACAATGAACTTCAGATGAAATTGAATTTTGATGCCAATTTCTGAAATTGAATGATGATATTTTAATTGAATAATGGATGGGAAAAGCTATAAAGGTGGCTGTGAACCTTTGTCATGTTACAATGTATACATGTCAGCTGAAGTCAGATGTAGTAATTTGTTTTTCTGAAGGAAAAAATTATTTGTTTTAATGCGTTTTTATACATTATACAGTATAGGTATTTATAAAGTAAGTAAATTTAGTCTTTTTTACAGGTGATTAGTAATTTATATTTAGCTGATCAATCTTTGTCTTTGTTTTCATGCAGACCTGTACAGAACCTACATGTATTTGATAGCCCCATATTCCTTGAAGTTCATGGTTAAAAATCCTATTCTATAAACCCGAATGAAGGCTACGTGTTTACCGAATGCCTTGCTTAAACACAGTAATCAGCGGGGAAGCGGCCAGATATGTTTTTCGTCGTAACGATCCATTCTTCTTTGCGCTGGTGGGGACAAAGGCCCAATAACACTAACCCCCCATCATTCAAAGACACAATAACAGTAACCCCCATCATTCAATCACTTTCCGAGCGTTACTGCTGCCACATGAATCGAGTTATTGGCCGGGGTGATTTCAATACCCTTTGTGTCTCGATTAAATTAATGGCAACGATATGGCACTAGTGGTTCAATGGACAATTGCCTGCCGCACAATACTCCTTTTACAATTCACATTTGAGTGACCTTGCAGGGAAATTGTTTCCAATAGTGAGTTCTCTCCCTTTCTTTTCTTCTTGGTGCTCTTATTATTTCTGTCTCTTACCCTTTTTTCCCTTTCTTTCACAGTCTTGTTCCTTTTTTTCGTTTTTCTCTCAATTCTCTAATTTCTCTCCTTTTCCCTTTTTCTTTATTCCATCTCTTCTCTACTGTTTATTTCAAGAATGGGTTCTAAATCTGTATTTTCTCTCGTTCTTGGTCTTTTATCGTTTTCCTTTCCTCTCTCATTTAATTTTCTCTATCTCATTCTTTTTTCTATGTAGTTATCTCTGCTAAGTAATGTTTCTTTGATTCGCTGCAAATTTTCCTATTTTCTCTCTCTTTTATATTGGACAGTACTAAGCATATATATAATTGTTATTATTGCCTTCTTTTCCATTTGTAAATGACACATTTCTTTATATATATGTTTGAAGACCAATAAAATGTATATATATCTATCTCTTATCTTATATTTGTCTTTCTCTTTTCTCGTTCACCTCATATATTGTAAATATCTTTCTTTCTCCCCTAACTGAGCGTATGTTTCCTTCTCTTCCCTATTTCGCCTTCTTATAAATCTCTTCCTTTTTCCCCCTCTTCTATCCGTCACAGGTCACCCCTTTTCATGAATTGCAGGGTATGTGGTGATGGGTCTGAGGATATCTCTCCTTCTCAATCTTCCCTCTTTCGCCTTATTCTAAATCTCTTTCTTCTTCCCTCTTCCATCCGTCACCCTTTTTCATGAAATGCAGTAATAGGTCTGAATAGACGGTACAAGTGTATCCTTCCTTCTCTCTCTGTCTCTCTCCTTCTACATGTCTTTCTCCCCTCCTCCTTTTATCAGTCACCCTTTCATTTCTAGGTGAATTGCGGGGTATGTAGCGATAGGACTGAATAGAAAAGCCAAACGCTCTTTGTGGCCGGGGTTTATCCAGCGATTGGCCTTACGCTTGAGTGGAGGCGGTTTTCGCAAAGAGCGAACAAGCCACTGTGGCATACTATTACTATAGTGCCTTATAATGCCAACCTCAGAAATGCCCCCTTTGCATTGTTGTGTACATTGACTGAGATGTATACATTGTAGACAGTCATAATAACACATGTAGAGTGTATCAGTTTAGTGGTATATATTATAGGTCCTGCCTTGAATGCATGAGGCAGGAGTTTAGTCTGCGATAACAGACAGCATGTCATAACGTAATAGTGCAAAACGAACATTCGTACAAATATAATTTATGTAATATGTACTACATACATTTGTATATAATCCAAAGTAAATCAGAATAATATTATTGGAAGTCCATATATACAGATATTTTAAAACGAATTGTACATGACAGGTTTTTAGATATTCACTAAATTGTCATTCTGTGATCACATTTCTTGGTCCAGAGAGGTGGGAAGTCCTCTCACCTCTCTGGTTACACTGAGCAAACATTTTGTACATTACAGTACTTTAAATAAAATCAGAATTTGAAGAACTGTATCTGTTAGGAGTATTCTACTGAATTACACCTCCCATACCCCCGTCCCATCCCTACACCTCGCCCCCCCCCCCCCCAAACGCACCTTGCCCTATTTCCACCTGAAAATTGAAACAGTATTTTGAAATTATATACATTATTAGATATCATCAACATAATATTATAAAGCCTGAAAGCTCTGCAATTCAAGTTTGCGGTCGACATTTTACGGAACACTTATTATAACCCTCCACGCTAACTTTTTTTATCTACTAGTGGCCCGTTGGGGAAGTACGATTATTACTTTTCAAATTTTACTTGCCCGAACAGCAAATTTACTTGCCCACTTACTTCTAGATCATTAGATGAGATTTACACATATATATATAGAATTACATTATTCTGTCATTTGATCAATATTAAAGCTGCCTAATTGGGCAACCAAATTACATGTAGGCCATCTATGAAATTGTACTTGCCCGACATCAATTTTTACTTACCCCGGGCAATAGGGCAAGTGCACGTGTCGAGCCCTGCTTCAGTGGGACTGTTCATTTGTAATTCTGTATGTTACAGTGTTCATCTGTACACGTACATGTACGTGCATGCATAAATGAGACTATAGCCTTGCCAAAGGCATCAACATACCCCACAGTGAATGTTGATCATGGTTTTCTCAAATCAAAGCACAGACCTACTACATGAACTTGTAACTCGGCTACTACCAACGTGTGGAGCTACATGTACAGTATACTATACCAGGGCCAGGGGGCTGGTATAGTGGTAACTGGTATTTTGTCTCTAAATAACTATACTGTGCACTGCTTTATGCCACAGTTACTAATAGCAAACTGTGAAAATATATTTAAAGGGAAGGAAGATTCTGGTCCAAATGTTAGCGACTAAATTAACAACTTGTATGTTATCATTATATTTATCATTCAACTATGCTTGAATAACACAAACTACAAAGAAATGGAGTTGTGAGTCAGGGTAGGAAATATATGGGGTCTGAGGGCGGTTTTGCCCCCTAATTTTAAAAATCGCCCCCTGAAATCAGGAGGTACAGCAGCCCCTAAAATGGCCATATGGTATTTTGTGAAATATTTTGTGATATCCATCAGATTGAAAAAGTAGCCCCCTAAGCCTAAAATTACAAATGAATTCCTGCATTGTTGTGAGTGCATCTGACTGAGGACCTTGCGAACGGATGTTGTGCGAATCCCACTGTGTAGAAAACCCCATAGGTCACCAGAAATAAAAAATAAAATAAACAAATCATGGTAAAGCTCTGAAGGGAGTTGGTGTCAAGAACGTTTGCTAAAAAGTTTTCCATCTGAACAAAAATTGCAAATAACTATTTTGCTTACAAAATGTGTAAAAAAAGAGAGAAGAAAACCACAGGTCTCCTAGGGCAGGATAAAACCTTTGTAAATTACAAAAAGGTGGATATTAGAAAATTTGGGGCATATAAAGCCTGAAAATTGGTAAATAGCTTGACTTAATTGAAAACTCGATAGGGGGGCTGGAGGGCTTCATGCAGATGCAGTCATTCGTGATCGTGTTTGTTTCCCATCATGCACGGCGAGACATTCGTTATTATTCTTCTACAAAGCTGTCATGCTCTAAAGATATCCATGGCTCCAAAGATATCCATGGCTCCATGCTATTCTGAATATATAGACATTATTGTGTGACTGATTTTGTTTTCATGTTCTGAAGTTTTTGTGTGATTACCTTTTAACAACAAAATGTTTCATTGTAAAATATTATTTTGACGTATTTAAAATGTCATTATTCTTAAATAAATACATTATACATCTTTTTTTTTAAAGGAAGAAATGAAAAATTAGTGTTTATCAAAGAATATTTTCTTTTAATTTTGATCCTTTAGTGCATATTTGAAGTAACTGGTAATAATTTGTGTAGATCCCTGTATTGTGCTGTTTGTGGTCTTCACAAACCGGTATTTTTCGGACTGCATTCCATCTTTTTTTAAAAGACAGCAGAAGCTGCATTGTAACATAAAGGATCTGTTCAGATACCCTGAGGTAAACTTTATCAAAATAACTACCATTTACAGGATTTCTATTCATTTCTATCCCTCTCAATGTCTGACCGTTTCTGTTTGCCGAAAGATTTGCGTGGCCTTCCATGCTGAACGGTGTCCTTTGTGGTGCTCATTTGGAGCAGAAATGATTAGCAAGTGTCGCGATTATTGATCACTTGATTTGAACGGTGGCCTGACCGTGATGAATAAAATTGGAAGTGCAGTAATTTCTTGCACGCCCTGACCTAGCCAGACCACGTTCACAGCTCGTTCACGGCTTTACCATCCAGACATTTCCAGGACTCTGTATATTTATTATACACATTTACACTGTAGTCTGTATGACTACACATCGTTCAGTGAATGTTTCTGTAAATTAATGTTCTTTAGATGCACATTTGATATATTGAATTATGCATCATATTTTTGTGCTGCATGATATTATCATACATGCATTTACATGTACATGTACCTTCATCATGCAAGAATTTATATCTTCAGAGTTCACTTACAAATTTGAAATTCAAATGTTTCTTTGGCTCTACAATATGACCGTACTTCCTTTAGATAAACTTCTGACCTCAATTCACCCAAAGACAAAATTTAAAAATCTTAAGCAATTGAATTAAATTGTATAATAAACTTTCTGTAATAAACTGCAAATTGAAATGAAGGCAACTATAGAAAGGTAACAAATAACAACGATAATGCCTGAAACTTGAACTTGAAGGGCAAAACCCTTTCAGTACAAACCAAAGCAATTTATGTGAATCAATCTATCAAAATTACCTCACATTTTATTTACAGTCAATAATCAGTTTCCTGCACTATAATCAAATAAATTCTAACTGCTTTCCCATTTGTATGGCTGAGAAGAATACTGAATAGGATAGGGGAGATCCAATGGCACTCGTGTGTAATTGACTGTGAAGAAACGTAATAGAGCAAAAGCAGATAAATAGCTAAATTTGCAAATTTTAGATTTCTCCCCTGATGAAATAAACTCGGTGGGGGACATGGATTTAATTCAAGCAGAAAAATAAATGATAAAGCATTTTCATTGAATTGTATTGATTGTCTGTGCTTTCAGAACTGTGGGAATTAAATTTGGGAATTAAAATTTTTATTAAAAAAAAGTGGCAAGGCACATTGTACATGGCAGCCACATCCCTATGATTGTGTAGATCTATTTGTTTTTGTAAATTTGTATACATGACTACTCAAGGGAAACAAGAAAAGTGGCCCTATGTCTGTCAGCAGGCGACCTCTAGCGACAGGTTCCCTGAGTCATGTCGGATATATTCGGAACCGGGTCCCGATAAACTTTTACCGGTCGGGAACCGGTATCCCGATAAATTTTCACCGTCGAAACTCGGACGGCAAAAATGCACTGTTTGGGGCTTATATTGCTCTTTTTATATGCAAATAACATAACAAATACTGAGGCTTTTATGAATTTACATATCAATCTTTACGGGAAAATAGTTACAGACTATCCAGAATTAACTCAGTTTTGCAAGAAAAGTATTTTTTCCGAAGTAAATTGGACCTAGAAATCGATCGTTGGTTCAGCATTACGCCACACGTTTCACAGAAACTTAGCCCGCCAGTCCTGGGAAACATCACATGTACGATCGCTTGTGACATGTGAGCCACTGCCCTCTGCTTACTTACCTCTGTCTACTTACATGATCCCATGGCATTTGAAAGCTAAACAGAATACAAAATCACCCCCAAAACAATGAAAAAACTGTGCTGAATTATCTATAAATTTCCAAGGAACATTCGTGACTAATCGTGAGGTTAACTGAAACCGAAGGTTGTAGCTAGCTGTAGCAGCAAGTTTTCGAGCCGCTGTTTCATGCATATATATCGCTCGTACACTTTGCGTGCAGGTTACAGGTCTTTTTTCTTACGCGCGCGAGATCCTTCCGCGACGGAGCTATGTTAATTCATCCGCCATACGTTATACATGTAGCCGTTTTTTATCGATATTTTGTGTAATTGTTTTCATTGTTTTGGTGCTCATTTTTGTTTCTGTTCAGCTATCAAACGCCTTGAAATCCTGTAAGTAGAATATCAAAACATTTTAAAATGTTGCAAATAACCAAAATACGATTTTTGAGCCACTTTTAGAATGCACTGGCTCATCAGCTGGATCATACGAAGATCCATCAGACAACTCCCCTGGAGTATCGGACTAACTTTGTGTGCACATCCGCCAACAATATCGTTCGAATGACTAGCAATTTTGCGCTTCCTGTTCAATTTCTGACTGTCAAACGAAGTAACGAACCAGGAATTTCTCGAAAATAACCACTCTTTAAAGTAAATGATATCAATTGCCCCGTTTTTACTTGAATTCCGCTACATTAAGTGATAATCTTAATTTATTTTTTTACATTTTATTTATTTTTTTATTTTTTTCGGGGCACCGTTACCGATATAACGAAACCGGGTCCCGATTGAAACGGTCGGTAACCGGTGTGATCGACCTTACTGTTTTTCTTTGCATGTGATCACTTTTTGTGCTCACTGTATACATGTAGGTAGGTTTGTCAGTCACTACAGACAGTTGGCCACAAATACAGGTTTGATTGTAGTTAGTATGAATGAAACACAACCGTAACAAACAAACAAACAAAATCACAGCTGAAAAGCAAATTTTAGAATTTGTGCAGGCATGCTTGCATGTAAATTGAAAGTAGCCCCATAAAGACGACTTAATTTGCCCAGTAGATTCTTTGAACATTTGTTGAATGCTTCATCAACTGTTTTTCTTTTGTTCTGTGTTGTTTGATTTAGTTTTGGTTGCATTGGATCATCATGAATGGCAGTTTTCTATTGATTTCCTTAATGACTGTTGATTAGTTCTGATAAGTAATTTATGTAAGTGCTGTAGAAATAACATATATATTAATATTTGCGTCCTAATGACCACGGAGATTGATTTATTCCTCCCTGATCAACTGATGTCCATATGCTACTCAGATTCTATTTTTGAAATTCATTAATCACAGCTAGCACTGCTGTATGTATTTGTAAAATCAATACGAAATGCAAACACTGTTTGAGGGAGACTTTCTATTGCAGTATAATTTCTAATTCATTTGTTTGTGAGGGCTATAAAGGCTATAAATAAATCATTTTAGGGGTTCAATTGAACTGTTCAAAATCCTTGTACTTTTTTGGTATGTGACTGTGTATCTCATGTGTACATGATGTAGATGGTACCAACAGTAATTGCTGATACTACTGTGATAATAATAACTTCCAATCTTGTGTATAACATGTTCCTTTTGAAGAAATGAGGCACATGTAGACAACAAAATATGCAAGCTATTGTATTAAAAAAGAATTTATATTAGAACATATTGAAAGTAAAATGTAGAATATTGGTACAAAATAGCTCATTCTAATCCCAGGCATTTATTTTGCCAGAGGGAATTGAAGACTTGTAAATTAGGCTTCTTGTTTATATCTTATGACAAACATTTATACCACTGTTACCAGGTTACCCCTATTTTTGCCCCAAGTCTTGTCATAATCCCTGTATTTAGACTGTCTGCGAAGCATACATAATTTGTGTACATGGAGTTGTCAACAGCAGGAAGAAATCCAGAACCATACAGGACTGGCTTTCCTTGTGAAAATAAACTCTGTTTCCAGAATTTCATGCAAATCTGTCTGTTTAATCTTTGTGACTTTCAGACTTTGTCTTGAGGTACAAACTACAATAGGCAGAAATCAGGATATGTATCACGTTACCAGTAAATTTCCAGTTACATAATTTTCCTGCTTATGTCAGAAACTAACCTTCTCTGACAGTAAATGAGGAATTCAAGATGTGACCATTGAGTTTTTAATTATTTTCGTTTTCAATTGAATTCAATTATATTGACAAGATAGTATGGGTGCTAGAACTGCATTGCTCCCTAGGGAGAAGAAAGTGCACATGGCTGGGGTCATATGACATTATTGTGAAGTGCTTAGAAATGGTAATCAATCATATTACATGTACATGAGGGGCTATAAATTAACTCACATATTATATAATTGTTACTGAAAAATGTATGGGCTGTACATTCTGTAATGTACAATACAAGTACTAGAATTCACTTGACCTCTAATAACATTGCTGACTGTTTTTAACTGAGTGTTGCCTGCACTGTTTAAGTCACTTTAACCCCTTTGCAGTCGTTGGTACATGAGATGTATAAAATGCCAATGAAAAGACATTTCATTATGGCAGTGAAATGGTTAAATTTTGCATCAATATTAAGCTGGTATCCAGTGAAATCCGTTCATAGCTTTATGGTGCAATAACTAAAAGCTGTTCTATGGTTGAGGAAGAGAAGGGCGCTAAGTCACTTTGTGTACTTCCTAGAGATGATCATGTTTTAAAGTTTGGGAGCCTTTTACTTTTAGAAACCAAATTTAGCTCTTTTTTATTTGTGATAAGTATTCCCAATTGAGAAATAATTACTATCTGAAAAGTTTGCATCACATAGTGGAAGCACCGACCTGCAAGATGGTATGCAGAATACAGAATTCAATTTAGCAAAAATGGGACTTAACTCCCTTCTTGCTCTTACCCTATGTTGCAGTTTCCACCTGGAAGTGGAGTAGGATGTATTTATTTGGACAAGGGTGTGATGTTATTATGCTTATTGCTGGTAGAAGGGCATGTATACAGTAGTTGGTGTGTCACTGTCACTTGGCAAATTTTCTAGAAAATGAATTTATTCTAGGATTAGGAAACTTGTTTTAGAACTATATTACATTGGCAGCACATAAAGCACTTAATTGCGTTTGAGTATTCCTTGAAACCACATACCTACATGTAGGTGCTATCTCTTATTTACACTTATGCACCCACAAACACTCACCTACATGTACATTGTACAAACTAACAAACACACATGTACACTATTCACTCATATGTGCAGACACACATACTTCGGAGACGTTCATTAGCATCAGCTCGTTACGTAAATTTCTTCATGCAAGTTTTCTAGATATATATTCAGAGGCAGTTGCATATATATCCACTGCCAAGAAAAATTGTAAGTACATTTTCTAAAGCACTATTTTTGCAAAATCTGAATACAGACAGTCTAGTGATATCATCACCTCAACACTAGTTATTGACCAAAAATTACCCTGTCATAACAGTCCACAGGGCCACAGTTTATATAACTAGACATTGTTGAGATATGGTTTGTATACACTTGCCCTTTTAGCAAGAAGTAAAACTGTGTAATTTGTTTATATTGGCCAGCCATATATGAGTTTGTCTCCTTGTATTAGGGTTGTGTAGCTTTATGGATTGTCCGTCCTTGTCTTGAAGGTTAGGTTTCTGTTTCTGGTTTCTGTCAACTGACTTTCTGCAGTTGCCAGTTACAAGGTCTGATCATAATCTATGAAGATCATAGTAGAAAATGAAGACTGCGTTGGCCAAATAGGTGTCTTTTTAAAAACTTCACTGTATACAAAAATTACAAATAACTTGGAAAAGGATTTGATTTTGCTTTCACATGCATTCTCCATGGCATAGACCCAAGCCAGACTGTTCTTGGTACCAGTCCTGAATGGGTTAAAGGGGTAGTTTAGTTTTGGTAGAGAGGGTGCTGCACATCACAATTTGTTTGTGCGGTAATGAAAAACTGAGTGTCGAATTCGAGAGAACATGCAATTTTAATGGCAGAAAACAAATTATTTGGTCAAAATCGACCCAGAAACAGCTGAAATATCAATAAATTTATATATCTAATCTTATAATTATTTGGGGCCCAAATAATTAGATGATTTTTTTCAAAAAATTAAAAAAATGCTTGCACTTTTTCAAAAGTTTTCAAAAGCGTTTTTTAAATAGTTGTTGATGATCTCTCTATTTAATAATTATTTCAATAAAACATCACATGCATAATTTTGTATGTAAAATGGTTGAAACCAATGCCTTTTTAGAAAGCGCCCTCTTGTGTTTTAATGGCTCTTTTTTTAATGATAACAGGCTTTTTACTTTGTTTGTAATTTTGTATACCTTTCGAGCATGGTAGAGTTATAACTATTAGTTTATAATGTTACTGTCCAGGTTTGGTTACTAAAGTTCAGCCTTACCAAAACTGTACTACCCCTTTAAAAGAACCAATACATTGATACATGTGCACAGGTAGCATATCTTTGAAAGACACCCTTTCAGCACACCCACAACCATAATGTGCACTTATAAAACAACAGACATAATTTATACACATTCCCTGATAAGTGATAACTTTGTGATCAGGTGTAACTGTTAGGCAAGCCTTGAATCCAATTAACTTAAAATGAGCTATTGAAATTTTGATGGTGACTCTTTTATTGAATCCAGTTTTCTCAAGTGTCAATGTAAACAACTCTTCCATTGGATATGAATATAAATTTTGTTCAAAATGGCATTGATAGTGACTAGACTGTAAGTGAAACATACATACAATGATACAGCACTCTCGAGTAATACATTGTTTATTGACATTAGGTTTAGCTTTGTCCCTTTGAGTGGAAAAAATACCTTATCCATGTCATGACATCTATTGGATAACTAATTAATATATTTACTAAGTACTTTTTAACTGTTCCTTAGTTGTGAATTACAGTATCAAAGAATCAAATTACTGTTCTATTTGTGCTGCCATTTGTATGCCCTTATTGTTCTCAAACTCAAGCTGGTTACACTCTTGTAATGTAAACAAACATTGGCTCCAAATTCATATCCACATGAGTGAGTGAATTGCAACATTTTAAAGCCTAAATCCAGCCTGGGCTGGTACTGGTAGCAAGGTCAGAATTTGAGCCTTTGAGTGGGAAAAGGACACCATCCATGTAATCGCATGGCTACGTCAAGTAAACAACTAACTATACTAGAAGGAGTAGGAATAGTTGATCCCAAAAGGTCAGGCAAAGTTCAATATGGGAACATTGTTTTAATGCTTGAAATTCTAATTTTTGATAAAAACAAAGAGTAGCGAGTGAATATTGAAGAACAACATATAAATAACCATCACATAATATCTTTTAAAGTTTAAAAATTTATATTTTTCACTATTTTATCTTTCAATTTTTAAAAGTATTATGTCATGTTTATTTTTTGTAATATCAAAGTTGTTCACATTTTTGTCTGGAGGCCTAAAACAAAAATAATGTGTCCCCATATATCAGTAATTGTGCAGTCCTTATAAAAACTGAATGTTTCATGTACAGTATAGTCATTTGATAAGTGTGAATTCCTTGTAGGCATTAGGCTAATAGGTCCAATATCACCTTTCCAGCATGGCCAAGCTATCACGTTTGAAGCCCTTTTTAATGAGCTCATTACAATCGGCTCATCAGAGAAAAGTTCTGGGGAACAGACACAATTTAAAATGTAGATCAGAGATTAAGGGTGTTGGTCTGATCTCAGGGTTGTGAATTTCAGCGACTCTTTATGTACCGTATACGGAAAGAGATATATAATTAACCCGTTCACTACGAGATTCTGAAATCTCCATAGACTTTGTACACAACCCACTCGGTTCCCATAGTCAATGGGTTAACCATCATTCTCATAATTGCATTTTCTAGGGCCCAGCAGTATCTTTTATTTGTTTATTTTTGTAATGAGCTCATTACAATCAGCTCATCAGGGAAATGTCTGGGGTACAGACTATTGATAGATCAGAGAAGGGTGTGGATAAAAGGGAAATGCCAGTAGTGGGAAACGCCCCACATACAAAAAATGATATGAACGCTCTTATCACCAACCATGTCAAAGAATATAATTTTACTAATATGGGATTATAAACATTTGGCCCGGAAACCGCCTACTAATGGATATATTTGCAAAATTATAAAACTGATTTACAGTAAATTGATCGCCAACGCGGAATCGCGCATACGCTACGTGCAAAAAACCATGTGGTCCGCACATGGTTTCCGGTATGCGGCCCGTATGCTTTTTCCGATATTTCTGCATGTAACGATGCGTAGGTTCGGATTTTACCACACAAGCCTTTTTTTAGATACTTATTCAACAATATTGATCAATTATTTTGGCCAATATAAATTCCCAAAACTGTTATTCATCTTTAAATGCCAATTTTTCTGGGTTGTGTATTCCAGTGATATGTACAGTAGTATAATGTATACTGAAAGAGAAATTTATATATTTTAACATCCACACAATTTTCAGAATTGAAATTTCTGGGGGCCAGTACTTTCTAAAAAGTATAATTTGTATGAGTTCAGGACAATCTGCTCATCATGGAAACATTTTGGGGAACAGACAATTTATATATTGGAGAAGGGTGTTGATCAAGTTCTCTGTGGCTGTGTTGTAGATTACATGCAGGGCTTGACACTCCCACTGGCCCGGGGCCAGTGAAATTGCACTTCGGGCCAGCAAAAATGTATAAAAGTCATATTTTGGTGGCCCGATCAGGCAAGCAGATTTTCAACCTGACATTGACAAAATTAGAAAAATCTTGTTTTCTTCCATGTCATGCTTTTTCTATAATCACAGGTTTGACCGGGAAAGAGTGATATTTTGAATACCCCGGTAGTTAAAAGTTTACTCATGAAATACAATTTTCGGCCAGTAAATTTTTCTTTCGGGCCACCAGATAAGGGGAAGAAATTATTTCACTGGCCCGACCGGGCCACTGATAAAGGAAGGTATAAGTGTGGAGCCCTGTTACATGTACATTGTATGTACCACACCATTCATAAATGAAGCATATTTACTGAAATACATACAAGGTACATGAATCCACAGTACTGCAAATATCGCAAATCAATCTTCCAGTTGGCTCATTATATGACTCTGTTCATGTGGGAAACATTTGAGGGAAAATCAGTCTGGTGTTATGTTACTGATTGTAGCCAAATATACATATAAACAGAACAATCATGCATAATTTATTTAACATTATTGAGCATTAATGCAATACTCAAAATTAGCACATGCCCTGCTGGCCCGGGGCCACTAGAAATTAGCTTTGGTGCACCAAATTTAAAGTGGTATTCCGGGCCTGATAAAACCATTCGTTATTTGAATAAGTAGAATAAGAGGCATAATTGGTGAAAATTTGATCAAAATCAGACAAGAAACACGGGAGTTGTACCTATTTGAACATCATGTAGTAATGAGCGATCGTTTCAAAATTGCCGCCATATGCAACATCATTGACGAGCAACTCGCCATGGCTTTAGTACATGAAAATAAACTTATTTCTCATTTTCGTTGCTAAAAATAAAATTTTCTCTGCTTGTTTTCACGAATTCATAGAAGAATATCGATGGGCCAACCTCTTTGGAATTTGTAAGCTCATAAATTTGCTTTGTTATTAAGAAAATTTAAATTTTGTAAAATTTCCATGTAGAAGTAAAAATGGCTGCAGCTCGCAAGTGACGTCACGATCGATAGCAATTGCGAACGATACTAAAAATCGGAGCAAAGTTCATCCTGTCATAACTTTTTATTGCTCTACCGTTTTGGCTCAGATTTTCGATCATGATTCTTCATATTCACTTCATTTTATAGCAAAACATCACATTTCTGGGTGGAATTCCCCTTTAACTGATGCTAAATCCAACTGGCCAGAATGGGAAACCAAATATTGTATAATTTTGTAATAGTTTTCTTTGTTTTTGGGGCCACCAAATTCAGGTTTTGGGCCATTAGAATGTCAAAAATCTTGTTTTTACTTGCCCGACTACTTACCGACTAGGCCACAAAGGCAAAAATAAGTTAATTTCTAGCATTGATAATTAATGAAGTGCCTATGCATTGAAATTTACTTTAAAACATTGATTTTTGCACAAGTTAACAAACTCTTGTTATAGATGTACCAGTAAAAGGGGACCACCAGGCAAAGAACAACACATAATTATATGTCTTGGTACCATTTTGTGATATCAAATAGATACCCAACATTTTGCAAAGGGTTGCGTAATTCATAAACAAAGCAATTAATTTCCACCACTTACGGAACCACTGCTATTTCCTGGTTCCATACGGGCCAAGCATTTGCGAGTGCGCTAATGCTTTCACGCGAACGTGTTGATAGAATGGAAGTATAAAGATGTTACCTTTCATTTATAAGAATATTATTTTTGGGTGGTAGTACCCTTTAAAAAGAGGCACACTAGAATTATGATCAACAGTAAAGCCTTGATGTGTGTCTCGAGACAGAGATACTGTAGATACATGTAGCAGCCAGACTAATTCATTAGAGGTTTTGGCTTAGTTCCATCATTTGTCCTTTGTTTTTCACATCCGCTGGCATTATTTATTTGCTTCGAGAAGAGGCTGCTCAGGATGGGGCTCTGTATCTGTGTGTGATTTGAATGTTAATCTGTATTTTAATTATAATTTTATTTCATTTATTTCCAGGTCTAATAAGGATACAAACTACTCATGTATACACAAGTTTGAGATCAACAAATAAAGACATTAGAATATCATAATCATCTAGGGATAAACTTATATGAACTGTTTATCCCATGATACATAAATTCAGTTGAATATTAGGGTAATTTACAAATAAATTAACATTATCAAAATTATATCAGAAACAAAAATGACTGCAAACGAATATATTTATAGTAATGGTTGCAGTGTTCTTTTTTATTTGGATAGGTGAGCCATCTTTGAATATTGAAAGTAAACTGGAGGAGAACCAACCTTTTTGTGACAGGTTCTAACATTTTGGAAATTAACAAACTACTATATACTAGCTTTATCACACATAGACAGACCGGATGAGAACGTCTGGCAAAAGGGAGAATGGATGTAGGATAGGCCTCATAACCATGAGCGAGGAGGATGAAACGCTCCCTTATGTCATGTAGTCTGTCTGCTATCAAACGGGGGCACAATAAATTTGTTTTCTGTGAAATGTTGATTTTTGTTTGGAAATGTCTGCTTGTAACAAACAGTCCAAGAAGATGAATACACATTTTGATTGTGGTTATGAGATTGGCCACTGTTTTTCCAAGAAACCTACATTTATACATAATTTTAGGCAACAAAAATAAAAAGCAAAGTTAATAATCTTTCTCCTGCTTTGGTGATGATTAGTGATTTGTGATCTACTGGCCTGTCATATCCCTTTTCTTGATATAAATAAAATGTCAATGTTTGTGACATACTTCCTTGTGAGTAAAAACTAACAAAAAGGGAAATATGTGTAAATTTATTCTTGTCTTATTTTTGTTAGGATCTAGAAATTGGAGGGAATATTTTCTTGGCCTACTTCATATGTAGATGCTCTCGCAGCAGAAACATCAGTTGGCAGTGTTCTTTGTACTAGAGTGTCTTACTTCATCATCTTCTTGTAACTAATTTTGCCGGTGACCTGGTTCTTTTATGGGCCAAAAAAACAGATTTGAGCACCTACATGTACATGTATGTAACATTTAATTTGTAAGCTGCCTACTATTCAAAATGCACTCTCTTTAAAAAATTTAAAAAACTGTGCTTATGGATGAGACTAGACACAGGTTAATACAGTATGTTTCCACATTTTGTCAATCTTACTTTAAAAATCAAGTTGCATTGTTTCAAACGGTTTTGAAACATCTTAACCCGTTAAAGACGATTCGGTTGTATTATTTTATGTAACATGCATTCTTCATCTAGGCATAGACCTCGGCCAGAGTATTTTTTAGAATATTTAGTCCTGAATAGGGATGAATGGGTTAATGATGTATATATTTGTGGAAGCCCTTTTGATTTTTCCTTTGACTATTCCGTCAATTCCTTTGAGAACATGGCCACACCTTACATGTCTAGTCTGACAGCTGGGGCCAATCAACCTGATATGAAACCTAGTATTCCTCTTCCTCTCTCATTACTTCCTCTATCAAATTTCACGCTTCATATCAAAATCACACCTTTACTTTGTGAGACATTTGAGATACTCATCGACATCATATCAAGGGGGTTTCGTATATATCTCCTTTGTCATAGTGATCCATTTTGATTCTGTCTCATGTATCCATCAGTGACACATGATTAATGTTCTTCATCACTTCTACTTGAAAGTTGAAACAAATTAAAAACAAATTAAGTATTTCATATTGTTTTTGTTTTTTTAGAAAAGGGGTGGGGTTGGGGTTCAAACTTCCTCTTTCCTCCTAAAGACATACTTGAGTATTGGTTCTTTCTGAAAATTTAGATGTGAGTTTATCTCTTCGATTTTAATCCATGAGAGAGTAAACTTAGTCAGGACATCTGAACAAGATGTACTTCCCTCCAACTCCAAGTGCTCGCATTCTTGTAAAATTCTGAATGTTACTAGATCCCTTTAAATATTATGTTTACAGCATGGTGATGAGCATTGCATGGTTGCCATATATTGCGAAGGACTAAAGTGGCATTACTGTGCATGCATGCAGCTTATCTGTGATTGACTTAATCTCAGAAGTACTTGAACCCATGTCAGCAAGGCTCTCAAGGTATTTGCAGAGAAGATCCTTCTTGATGATAATTGTAGAAATCTATCTTACAATCATTGTTCTGCACTTGGAAATGACTAGAGTTGTTCAAACAGGAAGTTTGCAACATGTTTGATCTAGGTTTGTGTTGTTATTATCATGAAAGTTTCCGCTGTGTTGCCAAGAATTTGGAATTACATTGTAACAAATTTTTATGAAAATAATGATGGAAGAACTATCAACAAAACACAAGAAATGCATATATTCAAAAGAAAATGATACTTTAAATAGTTTTATTAACAAGTGTTCCATGATAGAGAAGAAGAATTTGAATATTCATGTAACATTTCTTAGCTTCATAACTATGGACATTCCTTATCACAGGACTGAATTAATCTGAAAACAATTTGAACTTGTTGTCAGCAAGGCTCTCAAGGTATTTGCAGAAGAGATCTGTCTTGATGATACCTTTCTTATAATCATTGTTTTGCATTTGGAAATGACTAGACCTGTATAAACAGGAAGATTGCAACATGTTTGAAGTACAATTATGTTTGTTCTGTTATTTTCATTTTTATTGGCAAGGTTTAGAGTTTCTTTATCATATTTTTAATAGAATGTAAAGTTTATGTACTCATTTGGTTTCTTTTTTTTATTTTTGAATGCATTTTAAATTCCTCTAAAATCAGCACTTGTAAGGTATATTTTGCTAGTCATAAATCAGTCTCCACCATGGATATTATTAATCATATTTGTTGATGTACCTAATGAGACAGATCCCCTCTATCATTGCTTGATAGTATTTGACCCAAAGACCTTTGACCTCGGTCCTGTATCCCAGAGAGATTGATGAGAGTCAGGGGTTAGAATCTACATGTACATAGCCTTGGTTCCAGACTGAAAATAAAAATGGCTCAGTTTGATAGCCTTTTAGTCGAGTAAGGGGCCATCTACAAAGTACGTACGCACAGGAGGGGTGGGGGGGGGGGGGGGGGGTTCACGCTGATGCGTACGCTGCATTCAACCACATGCAAAAAAAAGTGCGTACAGGGGGGGAGTCAATTTCGGACTAAAAAGTCCGTACCCACTTTGTAGATGGCCCCTAAACAGCATTTTGGTGAATTCTTTTTGTTTATTAGGTAGTTCGACCATCTTGCGAATGCCTTGCGCACGGTGTAAAATACACACTGGCTCAGTGTTGTGTAAGGAACGCGAACTATCCATGCAATGCAGGAATTGAATTTTTAATTTTAGGGGGCTTCTTTTCCAATCTGATGGATATCCAGAAAATTTTCACATAGGGGCTACATGTACCTACTGATTTCAGGGGGCTATTTTGAAAATAAAGGGGCAAAATTGCCCTCGGCCCCCGTATATTTCCTACCCTGTATCCATGGCGTATCATCCCTAGGCATGATCATCTTTAATTTAAAAAGCTTTGCTATGTTGGTGAATGTATGCTAAGAAAGAAAACAACAACTTCAATATATAAGCTCAGGAGGATGAAATAACAAAACAAATTAGCATTTTCATAGAAAATGTAATCCGTGTCGGAAACGTAAAGCTGAATGTCCTTGCAAGTTGGAGATTCCAGGGAGTTGAACAAAAAATAACTTTTGGAGTAAACAATCTTGGAATTGCATCTTATACATGTTGAATATTTCATGCAAGATAATGAGGTTGTTACTGTTAGTGTGCATGTTGAATTTTGCATTAGGACAGTAATATAGTGATGAGGCTATAATGTGTTTTTCTGGCAAAATCATACATGTACTCAAGGCATGTACACTCGCACTGGCCCGCTGGCCCGGGGCCAGTGAAATTGCACTTCGGGCCAGCAAAAATGTATTAAAGTCATGTTTTGGTGGCCCGATCGGGCAAGCAGATTTTCAACCCGACATAGACAAAATAAGAAAACCTTGTATTCTTTCATGTCATGCTTCATCTATAATCACAGGTTTAATCAGGAAAAGTGATATTTTTTAATAGTAAAATGTTTACTCATTAAATACAATTTTGGGGCCAGTAAATTTTCTTTTGGGCCACCAGGAAAAAGGGAAGAAATCATTTCACTGGCCGGACCGGGCCACTGACAAAAAAGGTGAGTGTGGAGCCCTGCATGTACTGTATTTCAATGTTTACAAGTTCTGCCTTTATCTACACAATGTACATTGTATGTTGTACATGTGTTATTTGCTTCATTTATGCAACATTTGGAATCATTAATGGTCATTTTCTTATATTGAGATGATATGGAAAAGAATAATGTTTTCTCTGTGATATTTATTTATTCTATTTTGGTATCAATAACGTTTGAAATGCCTAAAAACCTAAAAAAAAAGACTCTAACTTAGTGTCAAACAAGGGCTAACATAAACTTTAAATACAACATTCATGTTTAGAAGTCATGGCATGTATTTTGTACAGTATGTTGACCATGTGTGAAATTTGCAGCGCTGGTGTGCTGCCCTGGTACACTGGCTTTGCATGCACCCTATAATGGTAATCAAATTGATCTAGATGTACTAGTGATATTTAGCTGCTAAAATCATTTCTGCATGCATTAATGCAATTATCAGCTGCCTTGTTCGAGGCAAATAATGTCTGGTATAAGTTCACCCAAACACCTCCAGTTTGAAGCCCTAGCTGCTGCTTTTGTTATCGATCTGGGAGCGAGCCTGTTTTAATAAAACAATCTAATTATTTAAAATTAGATTTGAGTTTTATTTCATCTACAATTTGAGAGACCCGTGAACTCTTATAAAGGGTTAATGAGGTTATGGCTGAAATGTATTGATATTACATTATTAAATAGGCAATTATCAGGTACGGAAAGTGAAGAAAGACAGATAAGAGTTAGTGGACTTTCAAGAACTTTTCCATTTTCATCCAATTATTTCAGAGAGTCATGAACTCATACAAAGGTTTAAAACTTGGGTTTATCGAAAGTATAAGTCACGAAAGGTGAAGAAAGACAGGAAACGGTGGGAGCCATCTTGGACTTGGCCACGATCACCCCCCCCCCCCCCCCCCCACCCCCCCACCGCTTAAACAACTGAAACCAGTGGTCTCAGTCTCTGGCCACTTTTGTAAATTACGCATAATATTGAATATTTATAAAGCGCAATATCCACCTAATAAGGTGCTCAAAGCGCTTATTATTATCCCTGGTCATTTGGTACAGTTCAAACCCGCACAATTATCTTGTACACATTCTCAACTCCCCAGGGAGCATACTAGCGGCGGGCAACCCTATAGGTGCACCAAGCTAATTTTCACCTGACCAGGTACCCATTTATACACCTGGGTAGAGAGCAGCAATGTGGATTAAATGCCTTGCTGAAGGGCAAACGGAGCGAGCAGGGTTCGAACTCGGGTCTCACGATCAGAAAGGACGCGCTCTAGCGATCTTGCCACACCACTTCCACTCACCTGGATAAACCCTAGAAAAGGTATATAGCAGGGTAGGAAATATACAGCTGGGCTGAGGGCAGTTTTGCCCCCTAATTTTCAAAATAGCCCCCTGAAATTAGTAGGTAGCCCCTAAAATTACCATCTATAGGGTAAAATAAAAATATGTGAAAAATTGCTGGATATCCATCAGATTGGAAAAGTAGCCCCCTAAAATTAAAAATGTATTCCTGCATTGGTATATAACATGGGCGTCGATCTGTCATTGATACCCATTCATCAGGGGGGATGATCTATTCATTCATCCCCCCCTGATGAATAGATATTCGACTCCCATGGTATATAAATGTTCTTTATCTACTTCAGAGACGGTACAGTGTGATGTGGATTCTGTAAAGTTTGCTGTATTGATTTACAAGCCGCCTAAATGGAACAGTAAGTGGAATATTGATCTGTAGCCAAAACAACAGTGATCTATCACCACCCCATTGAGAAAATGTGTATGTATCAATCTGAATGTGTGCGTTTGTTACATTCAACTCATTATTTTATTGTTAAATTACCAAACCATGAGCCTACTCTGACAGATAAGTGTTGTTTCTGTTGAAATGGATTGAAATCAAACATAAAGGAAACTGACTAGAAATATTTTAAGTGATTGAAAATGTGCAAAGAAAAATAGGCTTCGCCTGGAATCGAACCCGAGACCAGCGGATTGCTAGACCGGTGCTCAACAATCGAGCCACCAAGACCCTTGAATTGGGGACGTTCCCATGAAACCCTTTTCATTGCTCGAATATCGAATTGGATAGAAAATTAACACTAAGTTACTAGGCAGATACATGTCTTACTAGTAGTAGTTATACATGTACATTATCTGGATAATCTGTTTGTAATGTACAATGTACTGTTGAAAGTTGATGTAGAAATATATATACACAACACCTACATGGCAGTTTTTCTAATACCTCCTTGCAAATACTAACAAAAGCAGCTAATACATGGAAACTCTTTTTAAAATGGATTTAAAGAAGCTTACCATACACATGTAAGGAATGACAGAATGATATCGGAGTCACTGTGTATGATGTAATGTATTCTGTTCAGGATCTTCAAGGATTATCCCAAACAATAACTCTTGAGGGGGTGTGTGGGAAGCACTGAGTTGGTAATAGGGTGCATGGGGAATTGGTGTAGAACTTTAGAAGCATATTCTTTTGTGTTATTTTTTGTTCTCTCTCCCCCTCTATCTATCTTTTCCTTTCTTTCACCCCTTTCTCTCATTTTTCTACACCGTGGTGTAGTAAGGGTCAATACACACAGGGACTAAAGGAGTGGTCACACTGAACACGAATCCCCACGAATAGACCCACGAATGCACCCACGAATGCAGTACGAATTGGTACAAATCAATGGCAAGCCGTGTTTAACATTTATTCCTATTTCTTGATATCAAGAATTTAATTCTTGATATCAAGAAATCGAATTCTCGATATCAAGAAATGCATTCTCGATATCAAGAAATGCATTCTTGATATCAAGAAATACTTTTCGGTATTGGTAATACTTGATATCAAGAAATAAACTGATATCAATAATTCAATTATTGATATCAAGAAATAGGAATAGATGTTAAAACGGCTTGCCATAGATTTGTACCAATTCGTCCTGCATTCGTGGGTCTAGTCGTGGGGAGTCGTGTCCAATGTGACCACTCCTTTAGAGGAGCAACAGTGAAAAAAGGGGACTCCGGCTGATTTTGCCCCTGAAATGCCAAAAAAGCTCCCCCCCCCCCCCCCCCCCCCCAAAAAAAAAATTTAAATAAATAAATAAATAAATAAACAAATAAAAAATAACCCCATATTTTGTCAAAAGAGTTCCATGGCAAATGTTCTCATGGGTAATTGGATGTAGGCAAGCTTGAAAAGTAGCAACCCCCCCCCCCCTCCCCCTCAAAAACATTTAATTTTCCCTGTGGAGCTTTATTTTTCATACGGAAGGGTGGAGCCCCACACCATAGACATTTTAATATCCCCATACAAGGATCCCCGCTAGCTACACCCATTTGATTTGGTGGAGAAATAATATTTCCTCTCTCTATATTTCTCTCTACATCTCTCACTCTATATCTCTTTTCACTCTTTTCTGTTATCGATCGAATGATAGTGACCCATAATCCCCTGCTATACAAATGTTTGATTATGCCTGGGAGAGGGTAAACCTTCCTATTCAGATTCCACTGACTTCTGTCCTCAATGGAACAGGCAAGAAAGAAAACCCCTTTTTACCGCAGGAAACGAGAGCAAAATATCTAAAATATCAATTTAAAAAGGAGACTCTCTGTCTTGCTGAGTAGTGTACACTATATGAAGCCAAGTAGTCAACTCACTGTGAAAAATAACAATTTATGATGAAAGATTCTTGAAGTAAACAGGTTGTTATTGTGAGTATATCATGGTATCGGTAAATTAAGGTATGATTTAGAGAGATTGATATTGTATTGAATATGAATTACGTTTTGTTTGCTGATGTGATTTGTACTTCAGGGAAAAATAAATTTTAAATGTTTCTTGATTTGAGATTATTTCATCGGACTGACTCGCCGACTTCGTAAACAAAACATATGAACTAGGAGTCTCGGACATCTTTTTTAGAATATTTTAGTGCATTTTCTTCTGATGTGTATGAAATACAGTACTTGTTGATAATAAACACACTACTTGAAGCAAGATCACTGCAATAATAAGAGCATATATTGTGTTGGTCTGACTCAGTGGCATGTAAACAAAACTTAAAAATCTAACCAAGAAATTTCAATCCCTTTGTCCTGGCAAGTATGGGAATGAGTACGACCTACTTGGAAGTTAGATAAGGATTGTGATTGGTATTTACATGTGAACAGGGGGTCTATTTCGCTGTACAAAGATATTATTGTAGTGGGACCCTATTGTTCCCTTTGTCGTTCAAACAACGACTAATGTTAGTTTGATCTGCTTAAGTACTCTTTTACTGTTGACCAAAAGCTTGAGGTTCGGAAACTAAACAAATAATTGATTTCTTTTTGCTAGGTTTTAGTATGGGCTGGCTAAGTCAAGAGTTTAAGAGGTAGATAAAAGGTTGCGTTCTAATGCAAATTTTTCTTCTGGTAATTGGTTATTCAGGGTAATTTTGTGGGGGAGTTATTAAAGAAGGTAGGCTGTGGGCACTTTGCCAAATGCTCAATAGTTACATAGACCATCTAGTGGACTAACAACAAGTTGAATTTAACCTGTTCCCTAATGTATTTTGCAATACAGGACCCACAAGGTTCCCGTACAAAGATAGGTTACATTGGCTTGTAAGTTGAGCTTAATTATGAAGATAATGAAAGAAACATAAAGACAAACTCTTGGTGTATGAAATTGGTAGGGATTTGATGTTTGTTTGTTTTCATTATCCAATTGTTCAGTTCCAGTTTTGAATATATCGGTTCACTGTAAACAAACCAAACAGACAATCTAGCAACTCCAATTATTCCATAGTTTCTGCAATCTGCACTTACTGTCCGTTTGAATGATCATTTCTCTGTAAACAAACAAGTAAACACATTCCAGTTATTCTAGGCTTGATTAGCCCAAGATGTGAATCATTGGACATTGGGCAAGGATGTAACCTTTCATGGCATTAAAGGGATCTAGTAACTTTGTTGACATTGTGCAAAAAGTAATAAATGGTTGATACAATGAGTATTGTTGTTATCTATGTCCACTGGGTGTTGTGTGAAAATTTCAAGTTAAATGGACGTTATATGGCCGAGTAATGAGCAAAAAGGCAAAGTGATATTCACTAGTATAAGCTCATTGCACTAATTTTGTACACGTTTTCGACGATCCAATGGATAATTTAACATCTGAACACATCAATCGTAAATATCTTTTTAACGAAAGGGAAATTTGAAAAACCTAAACCCATCCCATGCTTTTATTTTTAATACGAATACAACAAGGTATGAGGGACTCGCTATAATTCCAATTGGATTTCGAGCATTTGGACAATGTTACTAAAGTCCCTTTAACTAAGTTCAGTCATGTACAACCACTGTACAAGGAGTTAATGAAGCAGAACAACTTAAGGGTGTTGGTTGGTTGATAAAACTAGGGAAGAAAAGATTAATCAGAGTTTTAAAGGTAATATTTATGAATGGTTCTTCCCATAATTCTTGAGTGGTGATTTTTTTTCTTTTTTCGGTGTACCTTGCTTTAAAGAAATTCATATAATCACATTTCAAAGCTGTTTGCTGAAATATTGTGATGTTCTTTATAAAAGTATTCACAATTTCCGTACCAAAGATTTAAAGATGGATCTCTGCATAATATTCCAAAGATAGAAATTAGCCCTTTTCACCTTGCATCCTATTTGGGCAAGTAAGCACAATATATTTCCAACTTTAGGGACAAAAAGAAAAAAATATATACAAATTATGTTTTATTTAATTTTAGCATTAATAACATTTTTTTGGCCCAATCCTACATTTCAGTTGCCCCGGGCCAGCGGGCTAGTGCTTATTTCAAGCGCAAATTTAGAACTGTATCAACTATCATCTAAGTTTTGAAGTACCTTTAAAGGGATTTAGTAACTTTGTTGACATGTGCAAAAAATGATGAATGGTTGATGCAAGGTATAGTGTTGTTATCTCATATGTCCACATGGTATTGTGTGAAAATTTCAAGTCAAATGGACATTGCATGGCCAAGTAATGAGCAAAAATGTAAAGTGATATTGGGTGATATTCACTAACTCACTGCATTCACTTTGTACAGGGATGAAAAACTCGCCCGGAGTTTTTCTTATCTGAATACTTCGATGGTACATATATTTGTAACGAAAGGGAAATTTGAAAAACCAAAACCTGTCCCATGATTTTATTGTTAATACGAATACCACAAGGTATGAGGGAACCGCTAGAATTAAAATTTTATTTTGAGGATTTGGACAATGTTACCAAGTCCCTTTAACAGTTTTTGGTGTTATTTTGGGGGAGAAAAACAGAAAGGGTTACTCAGAAATTAAGCAGCTTATCCTCATGATTGCCCCTGTGACTGTGGATCAAAGGAGGAATGTTCCCTTAATCCCCAAGCAGTTCCTGTTTACAACAAAGAAAGAGAAATTGTACTTTTGTAGTCAATGGTGTAGCAAAAAAGGTATGGACAGAAGTAAATAGCACAATACAACATTATGGCACAACATATTTAACACATACATGTTATGTATGTACTATTATAGAAATCTGTTCGATAAAAATTGGGACAAACAGAAAATTGGGACAGTTTTATGAAAGAGGGCCCAGTAGTGCAAATGTGCGCCACAAAATACACAATCTTAACCCTCCCTCTTCGGATATGCCACACGCTACCCCACCCCCCCCCCCCCCCCAAAAAAACAAACAAAAACAAACAAACCTTGTTAAACAATCAAGAAAATGAAGAAATACATGTACTGTACCACCATATATTTGTTAGCTGGGACATAATATACAACTAACAAATGGGCTTCTTGTGATAGTCAAATCTATTACCGAGGGGGGCTCAAAATGATTATTACCCGAAGCGTAGCTGAGGGTAATAGTCATTTTGAGCCCACCGAGGTAATAGAGTGCCTATCACAATCAAGCACATTCGTTAGTTGTTTTATATCACTCATCAATATCACGGATTGTGTTCCGCTTATAGCAAAATAAGTGAAAATCTCTGGAATATTTCATAAAATCGCTTGTAAATTTTGATATAAAAATCAATCGACATTAATGAAGCCAGTATGAGCCTTCAGAACCACGGCGCATCTAATACGCTTAAAGTCATTGTTACTTTGCGCATACAATCACAAAGACGCAAAACTGAGTGCGCACCAACGCGCTGGCAGTTGCGCACATACGCGATGAATGCGTGCTTATAGCGCTCCCACGGATGTGCTTATTGGCTGTCTTGGCGTTCTTCTTCCAGGGTGTTAGTTTTTACCAGCAATGTCAATCACGTGACTAGAACGTGTGCGCCATAGAGTACCGCACAAATTTGATCGCGTGTGCATTTTGCTAAAACACATGATGTATGGGACGAACGCGTAACAGACTTTTAGTGCTAGTTTTTGCTAACAAGCCCGGTCACGTGATTGCGCGGGGATTGCGCGTGTTGTCCAAAACTATCATTTGTCAAATACAATGGTAAAACGATCTTATGAGGGATATAAATAACATTTAATTTGTGAAGGCTAATTGTCAGGGCTAGTAGTAGTATGCTAGCTATCTAAAATTTGTTATAGCATCAAGCTCTATGATAAGTTATGGGGCTCATCTATGATTTTGTGGGCTCTCAAAGGCATTTGCAGACCAAATTGCCAAGAATCCCTGTGTAATTTTGTCAAGAGACGGAGTCTAGCGGGGAAAGTAGTTGGAAGTATGACAGAAACGTGAACGTGACTTACGATGGCAACCATAAAATATAGAGTATGAATACACTACATGGGTACACGGTAGCTATTTGTTTTATCTATTCATAGCCATGTGTGTTTAGCTTTTATGGGCGCACTGTACCATCATGAACGTGACTTTTAACTGTAGCTGATGTATATAATGTACGTGCCTTCACGAGTAAATGCTGAAGTCATTACAGTATCCCTGTGCTACTATTTAAATTCTTCCGACAAGGGAATTAGCAAAACGTCTGGATGGAATGGTGCGGTCGGTCGGTCGTAGTCAAATACTTGAACCCCTCAGTACATACTGTTGTGACCTAGAAAATCATTTGCTGAAATAATTTGCAGCCTTGACGCTTGGGAATCCGAACTTCTGGCTGTATGAGAGTCAAAATACATAGAGAACATTACTCCTTTTGAAAAATGTTGATGACATTTATTTTGGTAGCAACAGCACGTATGACACGTGTGTTTAGCCTTCTTGGGCCGAATGCGGCATTTGATCTCCTCGCTAATTCTGGATTGCAAATATTTGCACGTGTGGGATAAATTTACATTGCGAGCGGGAGTCTGACTTCTAGTGTAATTAGCAAAGATTTGCATGCTTGTTGACGGATGAAGAATTAAATGTCATACACCGTTTCTGAAACAATTCATCATTTAGCTGCTGAAACACAATTTAAATATTTTCTTCTTTCATTTCTGGAGGGGAGGCAAATTGATTCTATGGAATTTGTGCACATTAATGTAAATGTCATTTTTTTTCTCAGAAACATACCGGATACAATTTTAACAAATCTTATAGTTTAACATTGATAGTCATCTAGTAAGGAGGAGAGTGTATTGTATCATTCTCCACATCGCTAATTAATTTTCTGTTGTGTTTTAGGACAAAGTCAGAGATATCTCAGGTTTTAGTCTAAATATACCTAAAGTTGTGTAATGTTAAACAACAGAATAATGTGGGCAATTCCTCAGGGGGAAAGCTAATTGTTCCATGTGATGAAACTTGAGCTTGTAAACTTGTGGAGGTGAAAATATGAAGAAGAAAAAAAACGGGAGACAAAAAAGAAAAGAGAGGAAGATGAGAAGAAAAAGGAATTGAGAGAAAGAAAAATGAAAGAGAGGGAGAAGGAAGGAGAAGTGTGAGAAAGGAAGGGAGAAAGGAGGGGGGAAAATATCAAGAGGTGGAAAATAAAGAGAGAGGGGTAGAAAGTGTTTTTAAAGGGACTTAGTAACATTGTCCAAATCCTCAAAATAAAATTTTAATTCTAGCGGTTCCCTTATACCTTGTTGTATAACAATAAAATCATGGGACAGCTTTCGGTTTTTCAAATTTCCCTTTCGTTACAAAGATATGTACGATCGAAGTATTCAGATAAGAAAAACTCCGGGCGAGTTTTTCATCCGTGTACAAAGTGAGTGCAGTGAGTTAGTGACCTATCACTTATTCCACTTTGCATTTAAGCTCATTACTCGGCCATGCAACGTCCCTTTGACTTGAAATTTTCACACAATACCCTGTGGACATATGAGATAACAAAAATAAACATTGCATCAACCATTCATCACTTTTTGCACATCCCAGCAAAGTTACTAGATCCCTTAAAAAAAACACAGGCAATTTTTCTTTTCTGCCAAAATGGTATGACAGAGCACTCGTCTGGATTGGCGCTAGATCACGGAGGCAGACAGCAATATATCTTGGTGGCTTGATTAGCTGGCCCAGCCCAGACATTGGCACCGCCGATATTATCCCTCCATTTACATAGCCCCCTTAGGCTTAGCATGAACCTACTCATCTCTATGTATTTGTATGTATACATTATGTCTGTACCGTGTAATCACATACACACACGCAGACGTACTGTACATTCATGAATAGTACTATCCATGGTACATTCATGCGCACATGTGTTGGTGTGTGTCCCTCGATCTGATCCGCCTAAATTATGCACAGACAGTGAGCTGCACTGTGCCCCAGCGCTTAGCTCTCGCATCTTATTACCATGTGACCTTTTTTTTATATTGTAGTAAATTGAGGGATGTTTTCATGTCCCAAAATGCATATTTATGATAAAAAAAGAAAAAAGAGTACAAATTAATGTACATTATATTTCTCAAACTAAATTTTGCACAGACATCCTGCTGCGCTGTGCCCCAGTGCCAAGCCTTTGCCTTTTTAAATTTTTATTGTAGTAGTATTTATTGAGATGTATCAACTTGTATAATTGCAAAGAACAATGCACACATTTACATATTCCTCAACCTAAGTTATGCAGAGACAGCTATGCTCTTTGCTGCGCCCCATTACTAAGCCTATTGCCTCATATTGCCATGTGTCTTTTTAAAAGTTTTTGCTTGTTTTTTTTTTATTATGGAAGAAGAAAAGAAGAGAGCTCTATATGTTCATGATATTTATTTGTACAATTACAATGGGTGATTTCAAGTACATGTATGGTGTTTGGGGTTGGTGTTAGTGCTTATTAAACACTAACACCGGCCTTAGGCACCATATTTGAGATGACTTCGTGTTAGGATGGTATACAGTGACATTGGGGGATTTCAAATATGGCGCCTAAGGCCGGTGTTAGTGTTTCACCAACCCCAAACACCATACTTGAAATCACCCATTGTGCAGTATGCAACTTAGGTAATTTATGTTCCTCTGCCTAAATTATGCACAGACGGGAGCCCCTCTGCAGTTGAGCTACATTACTAGGCCTCCTGTTTGCCATGAAATTGCAGTACATGTACATAATTTTGTTTATGATGTTGAATAATGTTGATGATTTCATTTTCATATTGTAATATATTCAGAAATCTCTTTATTTGTATAAAACAATCAGAAGTAAACTACTGTATGCGAACTGAGCCTGTGTACAGTAGAGCTGGCCTTCTGTTAGTTACATGCATGTGATATTTTTCTCGATTTGATATTTGGAAATGGGCAATTCCACGGTTAGTAACGTTACATTTAGAGCATATTTTCATAACATATTCTACTATAACACCACCATCTATTCATTTCAAGTCACAATCATGTTACAACATGTTCACCCACCCTAGGTCTATAATACAAAAAAAAATGAACACAATTGAAATAATATTCGCGTCGCCATGGCAACTTTTATTGTCGGTTAGTAACGTTACAAAAAAAGGACATGGGAAAAAAATCAATGTTTTCAAATGAGAAGTCTTCTAAAACCTTAGATAATTCCAACAAAGTGCCATATTCATTTTACTTCTAGTTAGTTGGCACATGTTTCAGCCAATAATTAAAGCATCTTGACTCATATTTTTTTCATTAGGCTCCAAAATCATGGTTAGTAACGTTACGGTTAGTAACGTTACACTTTGTCCGTGCAAAGGTAAAAGTTACCAAACATCATTGTTTTACCCTCCCTTCGCCTCAAAATCACAAGTAATACTTAGGAATTACAAGTAAATCAACATAACTATCCATATTACTCTTAACTTTTAAAATCTTTAACTAGAAACTCTTAACTCACAACTTGAAACATGAAAACTGTTTGAAAACATATCTTATCCGATACATTCCATAGTTCACCAAAGTTCATCAAGTGGTAGGTTAATAATGCATAATTTGTAATACCAGTTAACTGTTTATTTGCAAGCATTTAGATTCAATATTTGTAGTATTTTAGCAGGCAAATATTGAGTAGAGATCTATCAATCCAAATGGTCATTTGTTGACTTGTTCAATAATCCAATTAATGTTACATTCGGATTCTTACAAAAACTTTAAATAGTACTTTGTTCATAGTATCAAATTCAAATACATGTAGCTTTGTGTAAATAAAATAATTATGTGTGTTTTAATACAAAACTCATTGGAGAGATAGAATTCTAAAAAGAGATGTTTGTTTGTAGCTAGTTTCTTCTTGATTTGGAGCTGTTTTTGCACACATTTTGGTAGGGAATGTTCTTGCATCTTTTTCTCCTCCCAGCTCCTCTTCATGGTAACTGCTTTCTTATCTTTGTACTCCTCATACTTGCCAGTCCTCTTCAAGTTCACTATTGATTTTGCTTCATGACCTACAGATGAACTAAAAGATAGGCAAGTAGTAATTAATTAAGATGAACATTTTCTGCATCATATTGCAGAGTAGAATACTTGAATGAGTGTTGGAAAGTTCCCACATGACACAAACAAATGAGATAAAACAATTGTTACAAATATAGTATACCTGTAAAAATATTTCAGTCACAAAATTGGTTTTAAGATTCTTGTTGTATCCCTTAGAAGTTTTCACTAAATTAAAATACTACTTTTTGCAAGTGCTTCATCACTAAAGATGTTTTTTTTACATACAAGTTTCTATGGCAACCGACATGGCTAATCATAATGCACCCCTAAAAACACACAAACATAAACATCTCTGGACAGTGTAATTACATTAAATATACACTTGTAAGTTTATGTAATCCATTACAATATATTTGTTTTATATCAATATATTAGTTTTCACTGTAAATACAATATAATGTATATCATTATCATTAATCAGTGTAAACTGTACACAGTGTATTCAGTACAACGAAATACCTTGATATACATGTAGGGTATAAATGATAATTAAGATTATAATTACTACAATAATTCAACTTACCAAAGACAGGTCGCTGCTCGTCAAAGTAGAGTCAACTATATTTTCCAATGACTACTTTCCAGGAGAAAGATTTATGAGGAGTTTACACTAAAATACTGCTCGCGCTGAACATCAGATACTGCACATGTTCTTGCATAGAGCATAGATATGAGATGCTGCACACATGGGATGCTGCACATGGTTGAATAACTCACATTACTTTTAAAAAATTGATCATCCATTGTTCTAAAGTGGCCTCTTTTGTCTTACTTTACATATCCTTTCACTCACTTTTGATTAGGGCCAGCTTATAAGTGTCTCTTTCACTGTTGTTATGGTTAGTAACGTTACACTCTGTATCATAGACTGGTTAGTAACGTTACATGGTTAGTAACGTTACAGATTTTGACTGCTTATAATTAATACATCATATAATATTTGTAAAATTTGTTCCTTAATTTTGATAGAGCATTGCCTGGAAGAGAAAAATTTGAAGTAGGAATATTATAAGGCATTGCATTCTCTCTATAGAAAAATAAATCCATGTTTTGGTTAGTAACGTTACATGGCATACCAATGGTTTTTAATTTCACTCACTGTTGGCATTTAGCAACTCAGATTCTTAATTTTGCATGATAAATCTATTAGAGCATTGTACTCACTAAATAAATATGATAAGTTTGTAAGGTCTTGTGTATTTTCATGCTCATAATGGCTTAATCAACTTTTTCTTAACTTACATTAGAAATAACACAGGAAAATATAACCAATATAAATTCGCTATTTTAACCCACTTTTACCACAGTCAAAGCAAAATAAATAACCTTTCCAGTAATTTTGATGTGTCTTTAATCATATACAACCAAAAAATGTAAGAAAAAGACACTTTGAAATTTTGGGGTCATGTCCACCTAATCATGGAATTGCCCAAATCAATTTATGTACATTTTTTCAACACTTGCCTAATTTTTTTTGTTATGTAAATTAAGAAATAGCAAATACTAGGCACAGCAGATCAGAGTCGAGTCAAGTTCATAAATCTGATAGGGCACTTGTCACATTAAAGGTAGTAACATTGTCCAAATCATCCAAATCCAATTGAAATTCTAGCGGTTCCCTCATACCTTGTTGTATTCTTGTTAACAAAAAAAAGCATGGGACATGTTTTGGTTTTTCAAATTTCACTTTTGTTAAAAAGTTATTTGCGATTGAAGTGTTCAGATGTCAAATTATCCAATGGATCGTCAGAACCGTGCATTTTTTGCATTTTTGCTCATTACTCGGCCATATATGATATAGCTTGAAATTTTCACACAACACCCAGTGGACATATCAGATAACAACAATATCAACCACTCCTTGCTTTGTGCACATAATGTCAACAAAGTTACTAGATCCCTTTAAAGGGACTTAGTAACATTGTCCAAATCCTCAAAATAAAATTGTAATTCTAGCGGTTCCTTTATACCTTGTTGTATTCGTATTAACAATAAAATCATGGGACAGCTTTCGGTTTTTCAAATTTCCCTTTCATTACAAAGATATGTATGATTGAAGTATTTAGATAAGAAAATCTCCGGGCGAGATTTTCATCCCTGTACAAAGTGAATGCAGTGAGTTGGTGAATATCACCCAATATCACTTTGCATTTTCGCTCATTACTTGGCCATACATTGTCCATTTGACCTGAAATTTTCACACAATACCCTGAGGACATATGAGATAACAACAGTATACATTGCATCAACCATTCATCAGTTTTTGCACATCTCAACAAAGTTACTAGATCCCTTTAAGAGTCATTTATTACAATACCATAATTCATGATTGCTGTAATAAAGTATGAGTGTTTATTTCATGCCAAAGTCTACCTGCTTATTACCCATATCTGAGAAAATAAAATAATATAACCTCTCCAGAGTAAGAAGTACTGGTAGTCGTAATTGCAATCATGAAATGGAAATTATATAATGCATTTCTGTTCTTCGAACTGTTTTTTCTTTTTTTATGTGTAAACTATAAATAGCTTTCATAGTTTTTGTTTAACACTTCCCTAGGGAATTCTTATATAAAAAATTAAGTAATATATTATTAATTGTCAATTTTTACCTCATGTGGCTCGATTATTATTGTATTTTATTGTATTTTAGATGTAATAAGTATTAATTTCATCACATTAATTAAAATGTTCCTTATTTTCTATTTCACTTGTTTTCCAACTCAGATCTCGGCCAATTCCACACTGATAAAACCCACCAACATGGTTGTTCCCATGGTTATGATGGAGGACATGCCGTCGGATGATGAGACCCTGCTCCAATGGGTGACGGTAACCTACTCCAAGGTGTGGTCCTTCAGCAGCATCCAGAGTGCCAATGTCATTGACCTGCAGATTGGAGGAGGTATGTCCAGGATATCAACAAGGTTTTTTTTTTCTCCAACGTTTGTGAGATTGTTTCTTACATGGTATTTTGGCTCAGACATAAAGTCTTTGACTCATGCTCAGAAAGCTGTGGATTCAAGCCCAAGCCAGGTATCCCGAAGCCTTTAGAAAGGGCAGCCAATACCTTCTGCCCTCGACCTTACTGAGTAACGTCTCCTTCTTCGTATCACCCCCCCCCCCCCCCCCCCCCCTTATTCTAGCCATGTAATGTTTTTGTAAAAGTGTTGAGGTTGCCGCATTAGGCAGAAAAAAATGCATCCCCAAGTTTGTGAAACATATTCTAAAGTGTCATTAAATACTCAAATGGGAGTCCTTGATAATTATATTACTCATAGGTTATGGGGCATTTTATGATGCAGCACTATTTACGGTAAGGTTTAAAAACCAGCCCTACAAAGATAAAATAAAATTCACCCTCTTGTCTTCTTTCCCCAGATCCGGAAGCACCCGAAGAGTGCGTGATCGCACCAAACTACAAGCAGCCGCACATCACGGCGAGCCAGGTGGAACCGCAGCGAGTCGGATTCTGTACCTTCAACCCGCAGAGAGCAACTCTGGAGGTTCACATCATCTGGCTCTTGTCTGCGCGACCGAACAACGCTGGGCGCCGCTCGGACGTGACCGTGCACCTGCGTGAGTCATCGCGGCGGGCCGCGGCTCGGCGCAGCGTCAGGATCATTCTGCAGGCTGATGCTCCCGTGACGTGGAACGTGATGAGCGATGTCGAGATTGGACATCTGGATATAATGGTACGTTACATCAAAACTCACTCGACAAGGTTTAAAGGGACTTAGTAACATTGTCCAAATCCTCAAAATAAAATTTTAATTCTAGTGGTTCCCTTATACCTTGTTGTATTCGTATTAACAATAAAATCATGGGACAGGTTTCGGTTTTGCAAATTTCCCTTTCTTTACAAAGATATGTATGATTGAAGTATTCAGATAAGAAAAACTCCGGGCGAGTTTTTCTTCCGTGTACAAAGTGAGTGCAGTGAGTTACTGAATATCAATTTGCATTTTCGCTCATTACTTGGCCATACAATGTCCATTTGACTTGAAACTTTCACACAATACCCTGTGGACATATGAGATAACAACAATATACATTGCATCAACCATTCATCACTTTTTGCACATGTCAACAAAGTTACTAGATCCCTTTAACTGCAGCTGCAAGTAACAGTTTTATATAACTCAATTTGACCCTTGATGAACGAGGCTGTGACGATTGAAGCATGCACAGATGTTACGTACTGTATGTTGATATTCAGTTCATAAACTTTATTCATGGCTAAACTATTGTTTAGATTGAGATTCAACAATCAAAAGTTTTTTCTAATCATGGATTAAATATTGTCATATTTTTTTAAATAGCAAGTTAACCATGATTCACACCCTTTAAAAATTAGGACAAAATACACGATCCCTGCTTATATCCCCTTTGTGTCTCGCAATCATTTTTAAATGTTTGTGATGGTTCGCAGAGAGAAGTGGAGGCTTCTTGTATTACATGTATTCTTGCCCAATTCTTTGTAATATATCCATGGTTACCATGGTAACAAGAGCGTTAATGATGAATGTGGGCCCTGCTGGGGATAATTGCCGTCATGGTGATTTATTATGTAGCCAGGCACTGGGAAATAGAGGTTGATTGTCTGGCTGGCTATAATGATGAGTCTACAGGTTAGATGAAAAATCTCATGCAGCCATAACATAGAATTTCCAGTTTATGTTCTTTTTAAATAAAAATAAATTGCCATACATTTTTTGGAACCATAAATTATCAAGAAATTGTAATCATGATGTATTATGCAGTCAGGCACAGTGAGTCTGCACTCTGCAGTAAGATGACATATCAAGTGCAGTTGAATGATAGAATTGCCCCTTTTCACTTACTTTTTAAAATGTGCCATAATTTGTCAAACCTGTAAGTCAGTTATCAAGAAAATGCAATGATTTATTATCTAGCGATTGTCTTGCTATGGTGTGTCTGCAGGTTAGATGTCAAATTATGAGCAGCCAGTTAGAAGTTGGTTCTTTCATTTGAAAGATTTGTTAGATAGATTCTGGAGAGAGGAAGGACATATGGGAACATGACACCCAGCTTGTGCTATACTTTCTTTTATCGAGCAAATAATAAAGAAAACTAATATAAATAATGATTGATTATGCTAGAGATGCTATTAGAACTGTAATTAGTTTTGATTTGCCATTATGAACGGTCCAAGATAAGATTTACACTACATGATGTTTATAATGACACATTCTACTTAAATGCAATAGTACATGTCTACATGTATATAAAATTATCTTTTACATTTTTCAGAGTTCCCATGAAGTGAACATTGATAGCCTTACCATTCCAGAGTGTTTCAGTGATCCAACAAGGGGAGATACACTATTATGCCTTTTCCATTATTTGTACATTTTAGTTCTATAATTGTCCTCAAATAGTCCCTACTTTCTCTAATATCTCTCCTAATTATCTTTTAATTTTTCCAGAGTTCTCATGAAGTGAACATCGACGGTCTACCATTCCAGCGTGTTTCGGTGATCCAAGAGAGCGTACCAACAAGGGGAGATACACTACTGAGCTGGGCGCAGGAAACGTACGGAGTAGTGGTCTCGTTCACGGAAGCTGTCTTAGCAAACAGATTTGACATCACCATCGGCAAAGCCAGTAAGTTATTTCAACACTTTTGGTTATTCATATACGCCTAGAAGAAGAATCTGCCAGATTTGAAAGCTCGCAGCTTCATTGACTTACATTTTATTACACTTGCCTTTATAGTGGACAAGCAGTTTTCAGCAGTTTTTTTCGAGCCCACCGTAGGTGGAGGGGAGACTAAGGGATCCAAATTGCGTCCGTCCGTCGGTCCGTGACGCTTACAAAAATTTGAATAACTTTCAAATCGTGCATCTGTTTGTAACCAAACTTGATTGGTAGATGCCCTATACCGGCCTCCATAATATGCTGGGGTCAAAGGTCAAATGAGGGTCAATGTGAAGTTTTTGGGATAAGAGTCTATTAGGGTCGATAACTTTCCAACCCTGCATCTGTTTGTAACCAAACTTGATTGGTAGATGCCTTATAGCGGCCTCCATGATATGCTGGGGTCAAAGGTCACATAAGTAGGTCAAAGGTCAAATGAGGGTCAATGTGAAGTTTTTGGGGTAAGTGTCTATTCGGGTCAATAAATTTCCAACCCTGCATCTGTTTGTAACCAAACTTGATACTTGAGGCTATCGCCTTGTTTTACATTCACTTTTGGTTATGTTAGTAAATCTTGATTGGTTACAGTGCTCCAAATGATAACATCAACTTATTATTTAGGGGATAAATGTGTTGCAGTACCGAGTAATGGAGTGGTAGTATCGTTCACAGAGGCTATTCAAGCCAACCGTTTCGACATCACCATCGGGAATGGTAGAAAATTTCCTTTTTACATCTTTTATAGCTCTGACAAAGAATTTTGATTGGTTGTAATCCTGAAACTTGATACAGTCTGGGTAGACTTTTACAGACTTTTGTACTTAACTTTGCTTCCCCTCATACCATGCTAATAAAGGAAGAGTTCAAAGCGGATCATTTTAATCATATCATTTCCTCTCGATTCCAGATATCTCCAGGCAACCATACCTCCTCTCCCCCGACCGGACTTCATCAACATCCATTGAAGGTTCTTCAGGGAGCGACATAGGGGGTCCGGCGGGCCCCAACGTCCTCGTGGAGTGCTTGAAGGGGGGCATCCGTGCCCTTGTGCCTGCTTCCATGGTGGAGTTACTTAATCTATCGGCGGAGGATGTAACGCTCCTAGACCGGTCCTGTACGTCAGTGGTGTATATGACCCTAGGTTTGATGCTGGAGACTCAACTGGATGCGTGTGATACGACGGTGGAGAAGGGAGCGAGTACCATGATCTATCGAAACAGGGTAAGATTTGTCGACATTGATACTATTGATACTCCTTGCAATATGTAGAGCATAGTTTTGAGGTGCCAATTGTGAAGAAGTAGGCCTGTTCACTAACATCAGTTCGGTATATGACCTTGGGAAGGCTCAGGGTCGATGTTGGAGACACAACTGGTTACTTGTGATACGTCGATGGAGAAGGGAACTAACACCATGATCTACAGAAATAGAACAGAATACAAAATAGTTTTGCAATTTGTAGGGTCTAGTTTCCTGGTGCCAAATGTAGAGAAATAGACCAGTTTGACTAAAATATTCAAATGTATGCATATTCCTTTGCTGAGAACCTTTGAAGCAATCTGGTCAAATATCCTCTTCCTGTATGCTGTGTCTGGCAACATTTGGCATAGTATAAAGGCAAGTATTACATCAATATCCTCTAACTTTGCCTCGTTTCCAGGTGTTGTTCTTCAATGGCCCTGAGGGTAGTGGTGCTGAACTGGGATCCGGGAGTGCGCCCTCAGACGACGAGGATTCGGGTGAGCCGTTCTACACGTCGGCCATCGAGTGCGAGCTCCCGTTCGGCCGCGAGAACAATCTGGACACGACCGAGAACCATGTCACCCTGCACATGGACATGTACGAGACGCCGATGTTTGCCACCAAGGTGGTTGATTTCCCGGCGCCGTTGCAGGATCACTCGCGACTGTACTTCCAGGTGGGGGTCAGCGGAGGTCAGCTGAGGCATGATGTGGTCATCAACCAGTGCTGGATACAGGTGGCTGATGTCATGGTGCATTCCATTATTGACTTCAGGTAAGGAGGGAAGAAAGGTTTACCTTTTTCTTGAGAATGTTTGCGCCAAGTATATGTAGCGAGTATACATTGCTCAAAGCTGGTAATGTTGGTATCTTATTTTATATTGATTTATTTGGGGCTTGTCCTTGAGATTGTTAATTATTGACTTGAAGGGAGTATCCACGATTTACAAATTATGTGACAGATATCCTCTCTTCAATGTACTACATTTTGGCCACTTAATATGGCTGATTTATTGTCAATACAAACATGTTGAACTTAATCATGAGGAAAACAAAATGTGTTTTATTCTAAAGTGCTATGTATTTTTATTTTAACACCAGCTGTCCGGTTGACTAAACTGTAATCTTTCATGAGCTGAACCCAAACTATGTGAGCCTTAATCTAGAGCAGGAAGGGAATCAAACAGGATTTAGCTTTGAGGTTAACTGGACAAGGGAGACATTTGATCTTTGTCTAAAATATAAATGGTGTTTTATTGCAATTTTTGTATTCTTCTTCTTCTTATTTCATTATTCCTACCTCAGCTGTCCGGTTGATGAAACTGTCATCTTCCACGAGCTCAACCCAAACTATGTTAGCCTTAATCCGGAGCAGGATGGGAATCTGAAGAGATTTAGCTTTGAGGTTCATTGGACACGAGAGACGTTTGGACTGCACACGTTTGTCAGCTGCAAGCTCAGCCTCTGCTCTAAGGACTTTAATGAGGCAGATGAGGAGAAAGGAATACCTGTGGTAAGGAGAATATTAATTCTCATATCATTATGAAAATAATAATGGTGGTGATTGCCTTGATGGTTATGATGATGATGATGATGACGATGGCAATTATGATCATGATGATAATTCTTATGAAAATTGATGATGATGAATACGTTCATGGGAATTGTGACGATGGTGATAAGGATCATGATGTGGAGGAGGTGCAGAAGGATATTGATGATGATGGTTTGATGATGATGATGACGATGATGAAGATGATGTTAATGGTGATGATGATGATGATGATGATGATGATGATGATGATGATGATGATGATAAGGATGACGATGATGATGATGGTGATTAGGATCATGATGTGGAGGAGGTGCAGAAGGATGTTGATGATGATGATGATGATGATGATGATGGCAATTATGATCATGATGATGAATACATGTACGTTCATGGTGATAGTGACGATGATGGGGATTAGGATCATGATGTGGAGGAGGTGCAGAAGGATGATGATGATGATGATGAGGATAAAGATGAGGATGAAAATGATGATGATGATGATGATGACAACGACAATGATGATGATGAATGTTATTTTCTTAATTTTCCCATGAATGTGCATGCTTTGAAAATCATGGAAATTGTTAGTTATTTTATTCCTTTGTTTTCTTGCAGTGTTCCACTTTAGAGGCACTAAAGCAGGCATGTTCAGGGGATATTGGTGTGCGTGTTGGTCAACAGTTGACCACCGGTCCTAGCAAAACGTTGGAGATTGGTCCTCTACTAGATAGCACCAAGGAGAACCCTCCTGCCAATGGCAATGAGATAGATAATGAAGGTATGAATGCTTGTGCTGTAATCCTTTTGAGATTCTGAAATTCCTATAGACTTTGTTCATAGACCACCAGATTCCCGTAGTCAAGGGGTTAATGGTTAAAAATACTGTTTCACCATCGCAGATCTACATACCAATATGAACATGTTTTCAATGTAAGATTCAAGACTCGATGTTTAATTTATTTATCCAATATTTGAATTTTGACTTTGGTTCACAAAGTCACATTTTAAATAGTCATTTGCAATATGCATGAATATCTAAATACATAATAAAACACTTTCTAGTAAAACATTGTGAATTATACAAAAGTCACAAATACAGAAAATAAATATGTTAACTATATCTCATGCATTCTTTTTATAAGAAAGAGAGCACCTGACAAAGTACAGCAGTAGCGTACAAAGCGTCGTGAGCTCTTATATTTCACTACACATCGCGTGACAATGGATTAAACTTCAACTCTTCAATCAAAGAAGGCACTGTTGTGATAATATGGCCACTCAATGTTTTTCATCTTTATATTTTCACATTTTCTCGGGGGCAGTTTCAGAATCAATAATTTCCTATCATTGATATAAAAATGACTGTTTCCACCCCATTAATAAAAATGTTGCCTAACAAACATTTCTTTATATATTCCTCTCTTGTTTCCTTTTATTCCACAGTTGATGTAGGTAATGCAGCATGTTTAGGAGGCGCCAGTGCACAAACAGGTCAGTTTGAATCTCGTGTCAAGATTAATACTTTTTGTTTCAAAAGGAAGGGTAAATCCAGTTATTACATCTTCCCTCACTAAGTCACAAGTATGAAGATGGAGACAAAATCAATGTAGACAAATTGAGAGAAGAAATTTCAAAAGCTTTATTAGGTTCCTGGTGCATGGTAGGTTATTCTTTCTAAATTCTCCCTAGGAATTTTAACTTGAGATGGGTTAGGACAGAAGGGTCCTTAGAAATATTTTTATAAATTTTAGGCTGTACTTATTAGTTTCAAATCTATTATTTTGTTCTCTGTTCATGTATTGTGAAATTTTAAATCTCTGCCCATGTGTTTGCCACGTGATTAAATCTCTTCTCCTTTTTTCTCTCCTTTCCCCCAGTATCTGGTCTAGGGGCAGGCTCAGCGGCTGCCATAGCATTTGCAGCATTCACAATGGGTGTGCTATTAACAGCCTGCTTGTGGTTTATACACGCGCATACAGGTAGGTTTTAAGGATGTTTCATTTTCATTTCATTTATATAATCCATATTTAAAATACATGGACATACACAGTGTATTTGGTTTTAATAAACACAAATAATAGGAGTACGACACAAACCAAACGGCAAAGGTCATTGACGTATCTCGGTAGACTGTAGATAATAATGATAATAATAATAATAATATCAAGCATTTATAAAGCGCCATCTATCTAGGTAACCTATTCCGAGGCGTATAATTATTATTATTACCCATGGTCATCGGGTACATCAGCATGACTACAAATCCCTTAGGGTTAGACTTAAACAATTAATATTTTTACTTGAAACAAATCTAAGAAGAACAAGATGTGAAGTGGGCTACTATTGGATTGACTTCATTATCAAAACTTAAGTCATATGTACCCTACTTGTGTACCTGTAGCTGCAATGATTGTCTGTATATATGTGAACAAGCACAGGTTATGTTGACATCACTAATTACCTCTAACTCATTCTTTAAATGTTGATGCTGTACACATTGCTACTGTAGATATTTGTAAAAGCTTCTTCTGCTTTTTTTTCCTTCTTTTAGGACCCAAAAGGGAAATTCCTGGATCGCCACGTACACTGAGCACACCGAGCTCACCAATGGTCAATGGCCACATACCCAACGGTCACTTACTAAACGGTGGGCCCCCTCAGGCCCGGCATCGGCAACCCCCGGCCCACGCAGCAAACGGTCCACTGCACCTAGCAAACGGTGGTATGAACCCAAATCAAATACCCGTTAGGGGACTTATGAACGGACCGGGACCGATTGGAGAGTCGGTATGAAAGGATTTTCACGCTAAACAGGACTGTTATTATGCAGCATTAGTAGAAGGATTGTGAAAGAACCCGTTGGAGAATCAAAACGGTAGGAGTATCGCGCAAATGATGACTGTGGTTATTATGCAGCAAAAGTACAGAGCACATGACCTCTAGTGAAAGAAGATCAATTTGAAGAAGGACCAATCTGAGTGAGAGTCAATATGAAATGGGTATCAAAGCACCCGGGACTGTGATTATGCAGCAAGTGGGAAATGGTACGGAAATGAAGCTTCGGCTAATGTGTTCGATGTGAAGAGGGCCCAGTGTGATTGCACGTAGAAGCGAAGCTGCAAGAAGCATCGTTACAGTCGATGTGAAGAGGTCCTTGGATTGTTCACCCACTCACACACACTGCCAAATGGAGCTGATATTTTGATGCAAACGTGCTTGATATGCGACACAAAACTCACATTATTTTATCTATCCATACAATCGTGGTCACAATGTACAGATAAAGCTGAAAAGGACAGCGTTATACACCTATATCAAGATGAAATATTTTTGTGCATCTTCGTTCTTCATATTCGTCATGACATACATGTACGTATGCAGTTATCATGTGCCCACTTCTGATCGTGAAATTATAGCTCATCGCATGAACTTGTAATCGTGTTTCATAGACGAGCTACTCTGGACACTCAAGATTTTGGTGCGATGGGACATTTGCGATTATTCAAGCTTTTCGAATTGAAATACTGTGTCTATTCTATACTAAACCCTCCGTCTTTATCTACTCAGCAATGGACTACCAAGTGATGTCATTTATTGTTGTTGTTGTTGAGTTTATGCTTTCTATGAAAGAGTAATCATGCTTTGTAAATGATTACTTGTGTACGTGTCGGAGCAGCTGTGTAATACAATGACAAAGCAGGATGCAACGTGTGGCAGATTATGCTTTCAAAAGGACTCC